>VMDO01027525.1:0-25125 GCA_007922755.1 Pedetes capensis | reverse complement strand
CCCTAGCTCCCTTCCTCCACCCATAGCTTCCCCCATTATTAACACTCACATAGTAGTAGATTTGTTAAAATGTGAACTTGCATTGACATATCATTATTGTCCAAAGTCTTTAGATTGCATTAGAGTTCACTCTTGGTATTAGGCATTGGGAGAAATACCTTTTGAGGTCTAGAAGAAGGAAAGGGCCTGGAGAAATAGATGAACATGAATGGGACCCATGTGAGAAGGCACAGAAAGGCTCCCTGCAGCAACACTGGCCCCTCTGTGTGGAGGAGCCCCTACTCAAAATTAGACACACCACACATTCACCACAGTTTCTGGAAAATCTCTATTCTTTTTTTTTCTTTGATAACTAGACTCCTCTCCTGGAAGAGATAATGTTAATGGGTTATCTGCCATTATAACTGGGTATGAATTAAGGGGAGAAGTCAGATCACCTGTCTCAGCAGATGGAGACTTATGCTGGGTTGGAAAGGTAAGTCATTGGGATGGCTTTGGGGTAGACAAACATGCCTGGAAAGCAGAAAGAGAAAGGGCAGCCATTTCTCCTTTTATCCTACTTGTAGTATTGGATCCTGGGAAAATTGTGGAGTGGAGGAGATTTGGTTTGAGTGGGGGTGTTCTCTCGCCACCTCACCAAGCAGTCACGTTTTAGTGCCCTTCTCTGCTACATTTTCCTCTTCTGTCTCTGCCTTTCTTATTCCTTTCATTTTTTTTTTTTTGAAGTACTGAGGGATTGAACCTAGGGCCTCACACATGCTCTGCAAGAGCTCTACCACTGAGCTGCACCTCCAGAGCAATTTTTACTTTTTATTTTGAGTCAAGGTCTCGCTGTCTTGCAGAATGCTCTAGACTCAGATTTTTGATCCTCCTGCCTCAGCCTCTTGAGTCACTAGGATTACTGGCATGCACCACCATGTCCACCTTATTCTCTTCACTTCTTTACCACAAAACTTAACATTTAGAATCTGAACAACTCAGCATCCTAAGCAGATCCTTTTCTGGGAAGTGGTTTCATCTTTACCAGGCTGAATTAGCACCATTGTCCAAGTTGAAGGCATTCAAAAATTTTTGAGAATACCCTTTCTTCCCATGATGCTTAGTAAACATCATTTCTATTGCTAGGCCAGAAGTGGTAATTTGCCCCTCAATGGAAAAGAAATTCAGGGAATGGACTTCTCCTAGGCACACAGAGAAACTAGTGGTGTCAGGCCTTTGGGCTGCTGCTAGTTTTGCCTTCCCTCCATGGTTCTTTTACTGTTCCCACCTTCATCTCAAGTACATGAGTCAGAAGTAGGGCCACTTGATTTTAATACCTTGACAATCTGTTCTTTGAAACTGAAATTTGCAAGGGGTTTCTTAAAGCAAAAGTGTAAATCTTTCAAAATAGAGATGCTGACTCCTTTAAAAGAGCAAAACATACACTAGATAGATTCGATGTAATTAAAACAAACAAAATCCATAGTATCAGGGTCTAAGCCAATCTCTTTTACGAGGGGCTAACTTTTGTTTAAACCTCCCCATTTTAATATCATTCTTCTAAGAAAGAATAGATATATTACTGAGAAATGTACAAGAAAAAAGTCCACAGTCAAGGACAAACACAGTGAAATGATTGAAGATGCATTCTTCAATCTGTAGGGTTTACTTGGATTACTTAGGCTAGACAAAAATCCATGAAGGTCATAATGACATTTTTTATTATGTTAAACTGATGTATGCCATTTTTTATATTGTCTTTGCAATACACATTAAAATTTTAAAGACTAAGCTGTTAAATTAAAAAGCTATGATTTAAAAATTTATCAGTTTCACCCTTCTATGGTTTAACAGGAATTTTTACCTCCACAGTTTAGGTATCAACTAAGAATTTATTTTTTAATGACTAATGTAGTACTTTACACAGGAGAAAAGTATCTGGTTTAGGCCAGTGGGTTTTTACCTTGTATGAATTTATAGCTAATCAGCAGTAAATGAAAACAGGATTATTCTGTGATGTACACACAGTATAATAAATACAGTTGTTGTTGTTAGGTGCCGTTGAGTCGGTATCCGATTCATAGCGACCCTCTGTACAACAGGGGAAACACTATTGTCAGTGCTTCTCTGCTGCTCATAGGGTTTTCAATGGCAGATTGATTTTTGGGAGTGGGTTGCCAGGTCCTTCTCCCAAGCCTACAGCACCTGGTGTTCCCAGGCCGTCTCCCATCCAGGTACTAACCAGGCCCGACCCTGATTGGCTTCTGAGATCTGACGGGATCAACACCACAGGGCTACAGCTGCAGAATAAATACAGGATGTATTCTATTTTGAGGAAAGTTATAGAAATATTTGCTTGGAAAATGGATAAAACAAAATGAGTAGTAATACCATAATTAATCTTCATTGGATGCCTACTGTGTGCCAAGCTCAGAGTCCAGAACCCCACATGTTGTTGTTGTTAGATGTTGTCAAGTCAGTATCTGACTCATAGGGACCCTGAATACAACAGGTGGAACACTGTTGTCGGTACTTCTCTCCTGTTCACAGGGTTTTCAATGGCGGATTGATTTTTGGGAGTTGGTTGCCTGGTCTGTCTCCCAAGAACCCTCCATATCTCATTTAAAATCCATAGCATTCCTGCTCACTCATCCACACCTGTCTGGCACTCAATAAATAGTTTTGGAAGACAAGAAAGATGCCAGCACATGAGCTGGTCAGGGGATGTC
Organism: Pedetes capensis; assembly: GCA_007922755.1. Taxonomy (NCBI): domain Eukaryota; kingdom Metazoa; phylum Chordata; class Mammalia; order Rodentia; family Pedetidae; genus Pedetes; species Pedetes capensis. The sequence goes on along the minus strand of VMDO01027525.1, from coordinate 22,417 downwards.
AAGGAAATATTCATTATCAGGATTAAAGAAGGAATTACCCTAATTTCATAAATTTAGCAAAAAATAAATGTAGAAGCCAAAGAAACTGCCCAAAGTAGCAAGAATTTAAGATGGGGAGATGAGCTGTATCTGTAAATCTAATGAAGGCCTAACTCCACATGCTTTTGACCAGATATCCACACTTTCTGCTCGGTTGTATTTTAGCACATCCTTAGAAAACAGGCAGCCGTGTGTAGAATTCAGCCATGAATCCATTACTACAGCACATTACACTGCATGTATCCATCCAGTAATACTGGGACATATGTTACAAGCACCTATATTATAAGTGAAACTGGGATTCTGAAATGCATTAAAATAGGCCTCATTTTGTAAGAGTCGTAATGTGTAATGTGCTTAAACACACCTTGGCTGCTGGTTATTAAAATGAGAGGACACACCACATAGCTCAGCCACCTGAGGGCCAGAGAGATTTATCTTTTCTGTTCCTCTATTTCTTTCAGTCTCCATTAAAACTAAGTGAACAGCCACATGCAAAAATGTTATGTTTGGTTGGAGTCTTTTGGGAAAATGTACAGCTAAGCATATCACCCCATCACAAAATGGAACATAGGGATTAAATACATTCTTTTGAAAAGGTAAACCTATCTTAGCTAGTGTGAATTACTGTTTGAGCAAAGTCAGAGCTGGTGGTGGGGAAGAAAAGAAAAAAGACAAGAGACAGAGGAGAGAGGCCAGAAGACACAGAGATGACTATAGAGAGGAGATGGGAGTGGGGAAGAGATGGCCATACAGGTTTGTGGGAAAGAGGCAAGATGTACCCAACCTAGACCTCTCACTCCACTTGCTGACCATTGTGGGGTCCTTATGGACTGCCACCATGGCTGTTCTCTGGAAGATCCAACCTGGGAGGTTGGAGCTCCTCTAAGACAATCATCCAACTAACCTTCAATCTCACCGAAGTTATTTCACTCTGCCTTCCTCATCCTTGTCTATTCTAAGCTCTCCCCTCGGTCTATAATATTGTCTTCCAAGCTTTTAATCCAAAGCTTCATATCCTATTCGAAGCCCCCTCTGGCCTTGTCCTCATAAAAACCATGGAGAAATACCTCTTCTCTGTTCTTACATTACCCCTCTGACACTTTTAGACAATAGTTGTTCTATCTGATGAATACAGACTTGTTTACTTTGATGAGTGATTTTATGGCTAAGGGAAGACACATAAAATATATTTTATTCCTTCATTTTTACTCCTCCCAGGTACCATTCTCATCACAAACTGGTGGTCAGAAGCTATTTATTAAGTGTAAAGGAGCTAAGAGTTAGATCTAAGTCAGGGGAAGGGGGAAAAGGCCTGGGGATATCTCTCATCAGGCTGGCCTCTCTTCACTAGCACCCTTTCTTTCCATCTTCCTTTCTCTCATCATCCTCCCCAAATCCTGATCCTCATGGCTTCTAAAAGATGTCATATTTGAGTTAAAGTCCAGCCTATTTTGTTCACTCTGGAGACCTTGCATGGCTTTGCTCTTATCTCTAGACATTACAGTTCATTTAACTGTATGTATCCTATGTTCCGTTCATCCTGTGTTCCTTAGAGGTTGTAGAATGGAGTTGTATATACCCTGTCTTGGTCCTTTGGCTGTTCATATTCTCTTTGTGTTTGGAAACTCATTTCATTCCATGTCTCCATCCCTTTATGTTCTAATACCTTTATGGTCTTCATCACTGCTATCTGAACATATCAACCACCTCACATCAGTGTAGGTATTAATATTCTGTTTAGAATCTTCCTCCACCCAAGCTGAGTGGTGTGTGGAGCATTGCTGTAATCCTCTTCCTATAATTCCACATAGCCTCAGCCTTCCCAGTTGTTTCTCAATAATTGCCTTATTACCTTTCTCATTCTACTCAAATCTTCCTTGGTCGAAAGTATTTCTGATATCTGAATCTACTATCCCTGAAGCAAAAGACTGTGGAGATCATTTAGAGATGTGTGTTCAACTGTATTTGTTCATTTTAATTAATAGCCCTGGGATGCCAGCAGGAGGGCTGGTACATCTGGAACGGAGGGAGAAGTCAAGGGAGGTCCTCATCATCTATTTTTAGTAAAATTGCCATTGCAAGAATGGAATTAAAGTCTGGGAGCCTAGAGGCCAGATGTGCTAAAGATTAGCTACAATCTCTTTCAGTTTTTGTTAAAAGTTCCAAATGAGACACGGAAGATAGAGTGGATCAAGCTGTATTCATTTCAAACTGGAACTGCAACTGAAAAGATGACATTCACTATGACATGAAAACAAGAACCATATATACCAAAATCTATTAGCAGCCACTTCATAGTTATAAAGAAAGGCAAAATTAAATAGTATATAACTTTTAGTAGTTCTAGTTTTACTTGTTTTATAAGACGAATGTAATTTTTTAGAAGATACAATTTGAGATTTCACAATATCTTTGCACACTGAATATACAGTTGCAGTATCTTTTTCAGGGAAAAAAATTCCTTTAGAAACTTCAATAAGCTTTTAAAAAGTGTACATAAAGAATTAGATGATTAGTAGTGTGCAATGATCGTTGAAATTACGGAGCTATAATTTATGAATTTGACATTTTGGAAATCAGATTTTACCATTTCACTTTTGTAACTAACTCTCACAAATTGCACCAAAGCAGCAAAACTTAGAATACTGCAAAGCAGCAAGTGTTAGGGTACCACAAATAACTATGCCTTGACCCTATGCCCTCAAGGTGTAGGCTAAAGTACGGTGAACTAGCTTTGTAAAGGACAGCTGTTTGCATGTACTGCGACCTTGAATTTCTTCAATTTGTAGAATACAACTTAAACTTATAGATCACTTTTTTCATACATGGGTGAAAATAAATTGAATCAAAGAAAGAATGGAAGAGGGAGTCAGATATACCTAAGTGAAATGACTACCAATAAAAATAGCAATGTACCTTGCATTTATAAATTCAAGCTAGATTTGTCTTATTCATTGATATGAGTGAGGAATTAAAGAGAGGGAAAGCACAATGGGAAGGCATTTTAATTGAGCATAGGCCAGCACCTGAGCTAAAGATTTTCTGATATGTATGCCTACGTGTTTTCCTCATATAAGATGATGGAGCAGGTATAGGTATCCACATTGACAGACTGGGAAACAGGATTCTTTATGTTAGCAGCTTTTTCTTCAACTACTATGGCTTCTCTTCCTTAAAGACTGATGATACATCATCTATATCCCACAGTGGGGGCAGCATCTGACAGAATCTTGATAAATATTTGCCCCGTGAGTGAATACTCGGATTGATGAGGTACTGATGGCCTGTCAGCTTCGAAATTTTATCTCAAAGTACCATAATCACCATTCCTTAAGGCTATTTGCATCTTCTTTATATATAAAATTCATGTCATAAAAAATTGTTGTTGTTGTTGTTGTTAGGTGCCGTCGAGTCAGTATCCAACTCATAGCGACCGTATGTACAACAGATGAAATACTGTTGTCAATGCTTCTCTGCTGTTCATAGGGTTTTCAATGGCAGATTGAATTTTGGGAGTGGGTTGCTGGGTCCTTCTCCCCATAAAAAATCAGCCACTTTTAAAATATTTCAGTGACACTTAGTGTACAATATTCTGCAACAACCACCTCTATTTCTAAGATATTTTTCCAAAGGAAAACATGTATATATTCCTCACTACATATTGAACCTGGTGACTACAAATCTGTATTCTGAATTTCCATTGAAATACTTATTCCAAATATAAACAATGTGTGATATTCTGTGTCTGGCTCCTTTCAGCTGGCACAGTATTTCTGACGTTCATCCACACCATGATATATATCAGCACTTCAATGACTACCATTTGTTTACCCATTTATCCCTCAATGGGCATTTGGGCTCTATCCATACTTTACTTGTTGTGAATTGGGTTGCTGTTAATGTGTATGTATGTGCATCTCAGTACCCGACTTCCATTTTGGAGGTAAATATCTAGTAGTGAAATTACTAAGTTATATTGCCATCCTATATATAAATTTTGAAGACCTATCAAGTTGTTGTAAAGTGGCTGAAACTTGAATTCCAGCAATGTATGAAAGTTCTATTTTTCTTCTCCCTTGCCAATACTTATTTTCACGTTTCTTTCAGCTTTTAAAAATTTATCTATCCTAGATGGTTTAAAGTGATAACTCATTATGTATGTCATGTTGTGGATTTGATCTGCATTTGCTTAGTGATTAATAAGGTTGATCACCTTTTCAAGTACTGCATGGCCATTTCCATGAGGTTTTACAGGGAAAAAAAAAGAAGGCAATAAAAATACTTAAGCAAAAAAGTTATTTTTTTCTGTAAAGATGTTTTCATTGTTGTTTTGTACCATCGAATCGGGTCTGACTCATAGCGACCTTCATAGGGTTTTCAACAGCTGATTGTTTTGAGGTTGCTTTGGGTGTGGATTGCCATGTCCTTTTCCCATTTTATGTAGTGTTGGGGATCAAACCCAGGACTTCAGAAAATGCAGGGCAGCACCCTCCTAACTGAGCTAAACCTCAGTCCTGTAAAGATGTTTAAAGCTAGGTTATTTTGGAATATGGCACAAAAAAGACCCCTTGCTGAAACCAAAATCCTGAAAACATCCTTGGCATTTCCTTGTTCTGAACGCCTACCATCAAACAATCACTTATTGTTAAGTGAGCTCAAGTCAGGTCCTGCTCATAAAGACCCTATGTACAACAGAATGAAGCATTCCCCAACTCTGTGCCTGGCGCACAATCTTTATGTTTAAATCCATTGTTGCAGACACTGTGTCAATCCATCTAGCTGAGGGTTTCCCTTTTTTCGGCTGACCTGCCACTCTCCCATACATGATGTCTTTCTCCAGGGAATGGTCCCTCCTGACATGTCCAAAATTCATGAGATGCAGTCTAGGCACCTTTGCTTCCAAGGAGCACTCTGATTGCATTTCTTCTAGGACAGATCTGTTGGTTCTTTTGGCAGTCCATGGTATATTCAATAATTGTCTCCAGCACCATAATTCAAAAGCATAAATCTTCTCCTGTCTCCCTTGTTCACCATCCAGCTTTCACAACCATATGATGAAGCTGAAAATACCAAGGCATGAGTCAGGCTCACCTTTGTCTTCAATGTGATATCTTTACTTTCCAACACTTTAAAGAGATCTTTTGCAACAGCTTTTCCCAAGGGCAATGCATCTTTTGATTTCTTGTCCACTGCTTCCACGGGTGTTGACTGTAGAACAAAGTAAAGCAAAATCTTAGACAACCTCCATCTTTTCTGTTTATCATAAAGTTGTTTATTGACCTTGTTGTAAGGATTTGTGTTTTCTTGATGTTGAGATGCAACCCCTACTGAAAGCTGTGTTCTTTGATTTTCATCAGTACATGATTCAAATCCTCTTCACTCTCAGCAAGCAGTTGTGTCATCTGCATAATGCAGGTTGTTAATGAGTTTTCCTCCAATCATGATGCCATGTTCTCTTCATAAAGTCCAGTTTCTTGGATTATTTGCTCAGCCTAGAGATTTAAATGGCATAGTGAAAAGATACAGCCCTGATGTATACCTTTCCTGACTTTAAAGCAAGCAGTGTTTCCTTGCTCTATTTGAGCAATTGCCTCCTGGTCCATGTACAGATTCCTCATGGGTACAATTAATGTTATCCATAATTTGTTATGATCCACACAGTCAAATGCTTTTCCATGGTCAGGAAGACATAGACAACTTTCTTGCATTCTCTGCTTTTGGCTATTTTCCATCTGACATCAGCAATGAGGTCCCTGGTTATATACCCCCTTATGACTCCGGCATGATTTTCCAGTAGTTCCTGGTCTATCTGCCAATATAGTCACTTTTGAATGACCTTTAGCAAAACTTTACTTGAGTGTAATGTTAATGATATCAAATGATCATTAATTCTAGAAAATAATGTTATTTTGAGTTACTACTCTTTTCTTCATTTGTGCTATTGCCAAGCTGCCTCTCTTCTAGACTGTTTCATCAGTTTCCATTACTTGGTTCATTTAACACATACTCCCTGTGACACCCAGAAGTGTAATCAGAATAGAAGATGGTGTCCCACTGCTTGAAATCTACCCCTTTTCTTCACATAGAACCTAAGAGAAAAAAATAAAAGAAGATCTGTACTGCAGCTTGTTATTATGTGGAATCACTGACAGTTCCAACCACACATGAAACCACCCTTTCCCATTGGCCCTACTGCCCATCAGATCCAGCCTTTTATCATTTTAGGATGCTCAGCAGAGCATGCCTGTTATCTTGGCCTCAAACATCCCATGAGGAGATTCTTCTATTCTTCCTTAAATATTACCTTCCTCAGCCATTGTTTGCTGGCCAGGCTATTGTTTATTGCAGCAACATATTGATTGCCTTAAGATGATTTTTATCCACTTCACAATTTATGTATACATACATTTATTTATTTTCTTCCTTTATGCCTCATTTAGAGTAGGCTGTTTCCTTTTTATTGAACATGGTATAACAAATAAGACATAGCTGATGTTCACTGTATCTTTAGAGAATGCATAACTGTGTTCTTCATAAATACAGTGGTATTTGGAGTTCGCTGGATCAAATAGAAATGCTTGTATTTTCTTCAGAGAAAGTTATTGAAAAAAATGGCAATAGTAACAGCAGGGCAGAGTACTATATTGAGTGCTATGTTTCTACAGAAGAATACAAGCCTATTTCCTTGTCAACAACCAACTAACCCTCCTTGAAACCCATGGGTTGAACTGAGCGTCAGGTGATGTGCTGAGTAGCCAGAGGGGAGGATAATGGAGAGGAATAGAACTGGTTAAGCAAGAATGAAAGCTCATTCTGTCTTATCATGTTTTTTGCACAGCTTGTGTCTTGCCATTCAAGAGTCTGTGCTTTATTTGTACCTCTGTATCTAGTGAGCAGGCTCTAGACCTGTCGACATAAGAATCATCCATAGAATAGGAGAAGTGTGATTAAATTATGTTTGAATGGCTCAGCCTCTTTCTGACTAATAGAAAAGAGTCTGGAGGCCATCATGGATTCCTGCAATGCCTAGTACCATTATGCTGTACTGTTACAAATGCCAAGTGGAAAAACAAGTTTATATAAGCAAATAAAACTCAGAATTTCTCTTTGTTGGATTGGATATTTTCACTAATTGAAAACTTTGTATTTCAGTTTTGTAGATGAAAGCATTCCTTAAACCACAGTCGCTTGATCATTAATTTACATCAAACATGTCATGAAATCAGGGGTCTTATACTATTGTTCCCTCTTATGACAATCACTTTGTGAAAGAAAAAACTATTTAGAGGGGTTTTTTGGTTTTGTGGTAGTTGGGGGTTGAGCCCAGGGCCTCACACGTACTTTGCAAGTGCTCTACCACTGAGCCTCACTCACACCCCACTTTCTTTAAAGTTATAGACAGCATCTTGCTAAATTGTGCAAGCTACATCTGGCTTTGAATTTCTGATCCTTTTCTTTATCTCCAGAGTTGCTGGGATTCAGGCATATGCCACCACACCTGACTTAGAAGTATGTTTTTAAGGGTAAGCTCACTAAGTTGTGATGTAGAATCTATAATTAAACAAACTCAAATAATTCTTTCTTTACTAAATTCTTTCAGATTATTCATCTCAACTGATACTCATAACTATAGCTCTGTGATATAGCATGCCAATTTAGAAAGATGGAAATTTCACGTTTATGTTGGTAGTTTAGCATAGTTTAGTACATAAGGAAACTGCAGGCATCAAAGGACTTGGCTGAATTCACATAATCATCTGTAGACGTAGAAAATTAAAATCTAAGATCTCTCTGAAGAAACAGTTTTCCCAAAAGATAGTTGCAATAACACACACACACACACACACACACACACACACACACGCACACCACAATACTGAAGACTCTTGAAAAATAATTCATCTTTCTAAGGCCTAACAATATTATATTTACAAATATACAGAGGTACATTTTCTAGGATTTGGGTTAAATGATAGTATGTAGATTAATATATTCAACCAAACAAATATATATATATATATATGTATATATATATATATATGTATTTAAATAATAGTAATTAAATATATCCATGCATTTAAATGGGCTGGGGTTTAGCTCAGTTGGTAGAGTGATACTCTACACTCTTTGAGGAACTGGGTTCAATCCCAGCACTGCAAAAATGGGAAAAGGACATGGCAATCCAATTAGGAAGCAATCTCAGAAAAACAATCAGCCATTGAAAACCCTATGAGGGTCCTTATGAGTAGGATCTGACTCCATGGCACCTCAAGACAACAACAATGCATTTAAATGGCTCTATAATCAGTCACTTGACACTCGATTTTGGTTTTATCATTAGACTATGGTTAATTTTCTGAAATCTCTATGGTTTTTGTGAGATAAGATCTTGCTATGTACCCCACGCTGGTCTGAAATGCACAATCCTCCTACTTCAGACTCCCAAGTGCAGTTTCTTTATGTACTGACTAATGTACACATACTTTTTTACTGTCTGTCAAACACTGAAGTTACTTTATAGAGATTTTCTTGTTTTATGTTAATTATATTTTGTATGTCATTGTATCTCAGTTTGTTGAGCTTTCTCATTTTTGTGATTTTCTATCATACTCTGTTTTGTCAATGTGCCATCTTTATTCACTATGTTATGAATGGCCATTTGAGAGAGTTCTAGATTTCTGCAGTTGCAAATAATGCTGCAATGAGTATCTTTGTGCATACATATTCATACTATTGAGGATGTATCACTAGGCTGAAATATGTAGGGGTAGAATTTTTGGGTCAAGAGTAAGTAGTTGGATTAGGTATTGCCATATTCTGCTACAAATGGAGTATTACTATTTTTCATTTTCACCAGCAATATATGTGAACGTCAATCCTATATATTCTTTCCACAAATTATCTTCCCATTAAAAAAATGCCATTGGGATATTTGAAGTCGTATCTCCGTGTTAGTTTAATTGGCATTTCCCTAATTGTCACTAGATTTGAATAACTTTTCATAAGACATAATGACACTCAACAACAGAGCTATTTTATAACTTTGTCAATTGTCTCTTCATATATTTTCCTCATTTTTCCATTGGAGTTTTTTTGGTAGATTTTCCTTCAAATTTTAGCATTTTTTCTGTATGTTAGAGATATTAACGTTTTGTCTTGAACATATGTGACAAATATTTTCTGTGTGTCCTTAGTATTTTAAAAACTATTCATAGTGATTCTTTGTGATGCAAAGTACTTATTTTTATCTAGTTAAACTTATTAGTTGATCTTTTTATTGTCTGTTTACAAAAACCATTCCTACTCTGGTATAAAAGAGACTTCACCCATAGTTTCATCTTCTGGTGCTTTTATGAGTTACTCTCATTTTTTACACTTAAGTCTCTAGTTCATTTGGAATTGATTGCTGCATATGGCATGTAGCATGAGCCTAACGTTGTTGTTGTTAGGTGTCCTCAAGTGGGTCTCCAACTCATAGCAACCCTATGTACAATAGACAAAACACTATTGTCAATGCTTCTCTGCTATTCATAGGGTTTTCTGTGGCTGATTGTTTTTTGGGAGTGGGTTGCTGGGTCTTCATCCCAAGCCTACAGCACTTGTTGTTCCCAGGTGGTCTCCCATCCAAGTACTAACCAGGTCCAAACCTGCTTAGCTTCCAAGATCTGACGGGATGGGATGCCAGTGGTAAGGCTGCAGGCATAAGCCTAACATTATCTTCTTACAAATGATACCTACTTTTGTTTGTGGATATTGGTTTTGTTTTTGAAAAAGTACCCAGTTGTCCCAGCATTATTTATTAAATGAGAATCCCTGCCCCAGTAATTTGAGATACCATCTTCATTACATATTAAAATTTTATTGTTGTTGTTAGGTGCCATTAATTCAGGTCTGACTCATAGTGACCCTATGTAAAACAGAATCAAACCCTCCCTGACACTGTGCCATGCCCAATACTATTGTCAGCTCTTCTCTGTTATTCTTCCACCATTGAATTGCTTCAGGAGTGGATTGCCAGTTCCTTCTCCATACCTTGCAGCATCTGGTATTTCCTGGCAGTCTCCCATGGTTCTATATCTGAATTTTTTACTCCAGGTCCTCTGTAAAGTGCAAAAATGAGTAAAATGGAGGTAACTCACTGAAGCACATTATCCCCATGTTGTGTTGCTGTTAGTTGCTGTCTAGTGTGTCCCACTCATAGCGACCCTCATAGGGTTTTCAATGGCTGACTGTTTCGGGATTGCCTTGGGAGTGGATTGCCACATCCTTCTCCCATTTTTGTGGTGCTGGGAATCGAACTCAGGACCTCAGAGACTACAGAGTGGTGCTCTACCAACTGAGCTAAATCCCAGCCCCATTGTCCCCATAGCTTGACCTGTTTGGAGAACTTAGGCAGGCATACTGGCAGAAAAGCAATTATATAAATGTCTTAAACTTTATATTTTTACGGCAACAATAGATGAATTTAGGGAATATACAAGTTGAGCGTGCTCTGGATTGGAATGATACAATTAATTTTTAAAAAATGAATACATATTTTCACATCTTCTAGACATAAATTTTAAAAGAAAAACCCTCTTTTCATGAATATGAAACAAAATAGAATTGTTTATATTGCAGCCATTTTAAACTGTTTGTAAATGATCTCAAGTAAATAAACTCACAAGTACATTTTGTTGAATTTATTTTTCATTTAAAAATGCCTTCAATATTATAAAATGAGGCAAATATTGGGGATTTAAGGTGAATCTAAAAGATGTCACTGGTAGTTATTGTTAAATATTTATGAGCTCACTGTAAGGACAAATCATTTTCTTAATCTATTTCACTAATAGAAATTATTTATAAGTACATCATTAATTATTTACATTTTTCCTGGTATTATGTTTGCATTAAAAATTTAAAAATATATAATTATCTATTAAATCATCTAAATATGATTTAACTCCATTTATCTTTTGTAACACAAATCGCAAGCTGATCATTAACTTAGCCATGTAAAACAAGGTATGCCACTATAACAAAGCAGCTACTTAGAAATAGGAGTGACTGTAGCTTGCATATGTTTGTACTCAATATTTGTGTGACATAATTAATATTTTTCAGAAAGTTTCTGGAGTTTGTGAGCTGTAAGTCTTTTTTCCACTCTTTACAACATACCCTTCAGGTCCCTGGCATGTAGAAAGCAAGTTTCTTTCTACAGGTAGCCAATTAACCGAGTGCCCTCGGAGTCAAATGCCTCTCTTTATATAGCAAGTAAAAGCTGATTTTTGTTCTCTAGGCAGCATTCTACACCCTCACTAAAAGCAAGATTTACTGCAGAACAAAATTCTTATCATGGCTGCTTTTTCCTTTCTCAGTTGTTGATATCACCAAATACTTCGAGCTTCAGAGTCTTGAAGTGAAATTTGGAGTCACAACCAGAAGATATGAAGTATTATGGCAATATCTTGATTTAAAAGAAGTTTTCCCCTTGGGAAGCCTGTTCAAAAGATTTTAGCAAGCTGTTCAGAAGAGGTCCATTGTTAAGGATACTGGGAGAAAATCCCCAAGTTATTAGTTGATTCTTCTTCACTAGAAAAAACACTTTACATATTATTTGATAATGAGGCAAAGTAGGGACAAAAACAACATGAGTTGCAAGCACCATCAACAGGGTGCAAATCTTTGGATTGCAATTTCCAATTACTGCCACTTTTGTAGTCTATTACAGGCTGAGTTGAGAGCCTCCAAAATATATGTTAAGTTTTAACCCCAGTACTGCAAAAATGACTGTATTTGAAGATAGCCTGTTTCTAGAAGTAATTAAGGTAAAATGAGATCACAAGCCTGAACCCAAACCCAAAATGATTGAAGTCCTTTTTAGAGATTAGGACACAGACACATGCAAAGGGATCATCATATGAAGACACAAGAAAAAGGGAGCCATCTACCATCCAAAGAGAGAGGTTTCAGGAGAAACATACCCTGATGACAATTGGATCTCAGACTTTCAGCCTCTGCAATGAGAAAAACAATTCCCGTTGTTTAAGCCACCTCATCTGTGGTACTTTGTCACAGCAGCCCTAACAATCTAATACACAGAACTTGCCGCTATGGAAGGCTTCAACACAAACCCCAGCTGGTCTCTAGGCTTACAGTGTCAATTGTTCAGATCCAAGGTCCACATATGGGACACTTTAAGCAGGACTTGGAGACCACTCTTGTCCCTTCTTCACAGAACATTAGTAGGGGGAATGTAGAAACATGGTTTTAATTGCTTACCATTTTGCATTTGAGTAACAATGCAGTTCTTAATGCTTGGTTTAAGGAAGACAGCTTATGCAAATAACCTTCTTGAATACTTTAACAACCTTTCTCCAACCTTTTTTGACAGCCTGCATACCATTGAGTGTTCAAGCTAATCCAGAGGTTAAACCTCCCTGTAGAGTTCTGTAAGAAAGCTTTGACATGGCCCTAAGCTGGGAATCTTACTTTCTTTCACTGTTATTTTCATATAGTTTTAGAACTTTGGCTTGATGCAAGATATCTGTATTTATTCCCATATTTATTCCCCTATTTATATGAATCATACAAATACATAGAATATCACCACGTAATGGAATCCCAGTTTTGTTAACAACTTTTTAAGTGAAAATCCTGACCTTGTCGCCTGTACGATTTTTGAATCTGCAATTAGACGTGCTAAGTGTGCAGAGCTGTTTACTGATTTCCAGTTATACAGTTTTAGACTACAAACAGGGGAAAAAATTAACTGCTTCCTTAGCAGCAAGATGACCCACGGGGATGCTTTAGGACAATGGGAGCCTTTGTGCATAAGAAATAGGGCTGATGGCAACATGGATGTCTTTTTAATTTGAGGATTATGTTGGAAATGAAACATAATCTCCAAGGTGAACAAGTGCTTCTGCTAGAGTACTTAACCCTAACTACGAATCCAGCATAAATTATGTGATTGTTATTAACTGGCATTTAACTTCTCTGCACTTTTAACACTTATTATATTGGAAAATGCGTTGTTTTTTTTTAAATTCTGCTCATGGGTGATTAGAATATTCTTTCATGTTTAATATTTTAAAATCGTGTGCATTGAGTACTCACCAACATACCAATTATCTATTCATTAAAATGTAGGAGAGAAGTCATTATAGTAATAATTAGGACTCAGTCCAACAAGTGGGAAAGGAAGTTCCCTAGATTGCAGCAATGAACTATGGAAATGACATTAAATTGTCTGTTGCAAAAAAATTTTCATAGTAATTCCCTAAACTAGGCTGCAATTCAGAGTATGTGACACAGTGAATATGTTCATTTGGGAAATCATTTTGCTGGATCGATAGAAAAGTCTCTGAACTCTTAACCAATTTTTGCATAATTAGTTAATGACTGAATGCCATTTAATGTGATTGAGGAAAGTTCTCCATTATTACTGTTGTTTAGGTGCCCTCTGGACAATAGGCAAAACACTACTGTCAGTACTTCTCTGGTAAACATAGGGTTTTCAATGGCTGATTGTATTTTGGAAGTGGGTTGCTGGGTCCTTCTCCCAAGCCTACAGCCCCTGGTGTTCCCAGGTGGTCTCCCATCCAAGTACTAACTAGGCATGACCCTGCTAATCTTCCGAGATCTGATGGAATCTGTCGCCACGGTTCTATGACTGCAGGTGTTTTCCAATATGTTGTTGTTGTTAGGTGCCATCGAGTCGGTATCCAACTCATAGAGCCTCTCATAGGGTTTTCCATGGCTGACTATTTCGGGATTGGCTTGGGAGTGGATTGCCACGTCCTTCTCCCATTTTTGTGGTGCTGGGAATTGAACTCGAGACCTCAGAGACTGCAGCGCAGCACTCTACCAACTGAGCTAAATCCCAGCCCTTCTCCAATATAGAAGAATCAAATATTTGCCAAAAAAAAAAAAAAAAGAAAGAAAGAAATGTTTCAGTTCTTTAAGGTATCCTTCGATAGAACTTGTCAAAGCAAAGTTTTGTGAGAGTGGAATAACTATTTAATATGTAGATTTGTTGTTGTTGTTAGGTGCCCTTGAGTCGCTATCCGACTCATAATGACCCTCATAGGGTTTTCAATGGCTGATTGTTTCGGGATTGCCTTGGAAGTGGGTTGCCATGTCCTTCTCCCATTTTGCGGTGCTGGGAATCGAACTCGGGACCTCAAACACTGCAGAGCAGCGCTCTACCTACTGAACTAAATCCCAGCCAGAAGACTTGTTAGTGCTTCAATAATACCACAAATACAATGAAATGAGCCCTCTCTCTAGAGAATAAAATATTTAACACATTGAATTTCCTATAGACTTCTGCAATTTTGACAAAGATTTTTTTCCTAACAAACATAATGCCTGTTTGCTAAAATGACAATATTTAATTTATTGTCTAATAAGTGGAATGTTTTCATCACTCCTCTGGAACAATGAGATAAGAAATAATGATATCAGCATACAACCTACTAACATTTTTTCAAACATGAGTCTTAATACTCTTTTCTCTTGAAAATCACTTGTACAATTGTTGTTGTTTGTTGTTGTTAGATGCCTTTGAGTTGAATCTGATTCATAGGGACCCTCTGTACAATAGAATGAAATACTCTCCAACTCTGTGCCATGCCCGGCACTATTGTCAGGGCTTCTCTGTGACATGGAGGGTTTTCAGTGGTGGATTGTTTTGGGGAGTGGATTGCTAGGTTCTTCTCCTCAACCTTTATTACCTGGTGTTCTCAGGCAGTTTCCCATCCAAGGACTAGTGTGGCTGACCCTGTTTAGCTTCGTGGATGAGGTGGGATCTGAGGCTACAGTGCTACGGCTGCAGGCTATAGAATTGTTTTCTATTATTTTACAGAAGAGTTGCCTGGGTAAGAGGAAAAGTTGGGCTTCTAAATAATTTTGCATGAGAAAAATGACATCCAAGTGGTTCCAGAATTTTTGGCCACATCCTTGAATGTGGAGAAGATCATGACTGCAAAGAAATACCATAGACTGGTTACCATGATCCTTTGAAAGGGCAAACTGAATGGCTGAGGAACATGTACGCTAAGGAGATTTGCTTTTCCACGGACAACTATGATGTCTTTTGAATTTTGTTCCATGTGATATAATACCCACTATTAATCTATTTTATATTTTAAAATCCAGAAATTAAATGGATGTTTTGACTTTTAAATATCATCAGCTAATTACTCTTGAAAATTTTTTACTTAGTGTGTCTCAGAAGGCAAAACTCTGCTAAGCCAAATAAAATATCCGTAAGCCAAACCTTGTCTATTGGTTGTCAATGGAAGACCTCCAATTTAAATTGTGATACTTATTCCTATGAAGAACGAATAGAAGAGAGTTTTAAAACACTTTCCCTATCCATGTGCTTGTTTGTGTTACAGAAGGTTGGAATTGAAGAAGAGTTATCATCTCAAATTATGTGAAATCAAGATGATTATCATCAGAATAATTATGAATGATACACCAATAGCAATAATTTCATCCATAAATGGCATATATGAGAAACATATATGAGAAGCATATATGAGAAGAAAAAATAATCTAGCAGTTGATATATCAATATCAACTATCATATCACTATGTCATAAATATGGAATTAATATGAATCTCATACTGAGAAGAAATTACTAATTGAGATACTACTAAGTTACAAGTATTCTTATAACATTCTATCAATTATCACATAATGTGTCTGTAATTATTCTCAGTAATTTATATGAACTCTATGATATAATGCTTATGATAATCTAATCCAGAATAGACATTATTTATTCCATTTTAAAATTATGAAAACAAGGCTTGTTGTTAGGTGCTATCAGACTCATAGCGATCATATGTACAACAGAACTAAACTCTTCCCAATACATGTTTAAGCCCAATGTTCCAGCCACTATTCAGTCAATTCAGTTGAGGGACTTCCTTGTTTTCATTGACCTGCCACTCTCCTAAGCATGATGTCCTCCTCTAGGGATTGGTCCCTCCTGACATGTCCAAAATACATGAGATGCAGTCTAGTCATTCTTGCTTCCAAGGGGCACTCTGGTTGCACTTCTTCTGGGATGGATCTGTTTGTTCTTTTTGCAGTCCATGATATATTCAATATTCATCTCTAGCACCATGACTCAAATGCATCAATTTTTCTCCTGTCACCTTTATTCAATGTCCAGCTTTCATGAGCATATGATGTGACTGAAAATGTCATAGCATGAGTCAGGTGCACCTTTTTTTTCAATATGAGGTCTTTACTTTTCAATACTTTAAGAAAGGTTATATAATTTACTAGTAAGTTCCAGTACACAAAGCCTGTGTTCCTATCCATTCACTTTTTTTTTCTTGCAAAAGGTAGCTCAGGGAAGCATTATGTATATTAGTTGGTCATCAGAATGTATGAAAATATTCAGTCTATGGATACCACTTGAGTAAACCTGTGCTTCCCAGGTCTTCACTATCTACACCTCTGTTTATTTACATCTGGTTGGTCCACAGATCAATGTTATCTGGACTTCAGACTTCTATGATTGCCCCTTATTCACTGTAAGAATGTGGTAGGAAAGAAAATGTTACCAAGTAGTAAAAGCATATCATCGGTAGTAATTTTTTTCTTTGCTTGAGATCATGGTCCTTCCAGACACTGTTACTATTTGGTTGAAATTAGGGAATGCATGTTAACTATTATGCTTATTCTGTTTTTAAAATGGAGACGGTGGGGGAGGCAGTTCTACTTAGACAAGTGTTAAGGATATTAAATGATCCTGTTAATGACTAACATGATGACACCCATCTGAATTGTTCTTATTGTTTGGATTTAAGTTTAAAGTTACCATAGGTTTTACACTATGATCTTTACAGTGTTATCTTCTCAAAGCTAAATATCTGTGTTACATGTATGAATACATGTTTCATTTGCACACCCACGCCTCATATAGTTGCTCCCAGACACCCTTCTGATGGCACAATCGACAATGTACCTACAAACATGAGACACGCATACTTACCAGTTTATTGTGAATTGGTGCCAGTTTTGGTAATTGAGAAGAAGATGATGGTTTCTTATTCGTAAGATTTCTATTGCTTTGATATTAGAATTAATATGCAGAAAAAGTAAGTAGATTTTCAGACAGATAAGTTAAAGCAGGTATATTTGTTTTCTATTGCTGTGTAAAAAACCACCAGACTCCAAGACTTGTAAAGACTTAAGAGAACACCCGTTTATTGTTTCACAGTTTTGTGGGTCAGAAGTCATGGTGCTGACTGCATTCATGCTCAGGGTTTCATCACACTACACTCAATGTGCTGATCGAAGGTGCATTTTCATCTGGGGCTCAGAATCCCCTGAACGGTCTCATTGGTTGCTGGCAGAATTAATTTCCTTTCAACTCTATCAGTGCCAACCCCATTTGCTTGCTAGTCATTCTCACCCACTGAAGGCAGCCCAGCATTCTGTGCTCTATGAGCCTTTCAAAGTGTGCCTCTAAAGCTGACAGTACATTCTCCACTATCGGTTGAGTCTCTTGGATTTCTCTGATCTTTCACTTCCAGACTGCCTTTTTGAGAAGGCTTATCTTGGCAAGTCAAGTGCACTCATACTTGGAAGAAGGATATTGTGGTAGGCATGGGCACCAAGGAGCAGAAATCGAGAAGGTATCTTAGTAGTCTGCCTACTACAGCCAGAAGATCACTGCTGCAGCAGCCTCAACAATAATTGTTAGTTGTTATTTTCTGAGGTTTTTTTCTATAGGCATATAATGGAACACCGTGTTTAGAATTAATTGCCCCATGACTGATTTGAAGGTCTGGAATCATCATACTTTTGTAGATCTACATATACAAACATTTAAAAATATGAAGTACAATTTCTTAAGGAGAAAATTTTACATTTTAGGTAATGAGAATTTTTGCCATATCTGGACGCCCATTGATTACAGTTCTTTTTCTCTTCTTTTCATCTTAAATCAGTATGTACATTTGAATAAGCTTGACACAAGATTTTCCTGAGTGGCAACATATGTTCCACATAAGCTTAAAGTTAAATATTTCATGCGAAAAATTAGTTAAATATTTCATACAACAAGTTAGTTAAATATTTCATACAAGTTATATTTGCATGACACTTTGAATAATAACTATTGATTTTTTATTACATTCCTATCTATATGCTGTCATACACAATGTTTATTGCACTGTAATTGATATGACAATTAGTGCTACCAACATGTAGGGCTTGCAATTAGATTGCGGTAAATATGATTTACAGCTACAGTAATATTATCCAGCTTGCATCTTAAACATTGAATCAATACAGCAATTATGTTTTTAAAACCCAAACTAGTTATTAACATAATTTTTAAAAAGGATTTTTTAATTGGCAAAGATAGTCACTACATCCTCCCCTCCCCCACACACTTAGGACTTGATCAGCTTAATGTATGTATTGTTGTTTGCTTATTCCTTTCTTTAAGATCAATATTGTCCTGGCATGAATCAGTTAAAAAAGTCAAAATTGTAATCCTCCTGCCTCAGCCTCCTATATCCCCTATTGCTGGGATTACAAATGTGGGCCCAGCCTATTTTCAGAGTATTGAAGATTATTTCTACTGAGTAATATATCAAAAGAAAAGAGTAAAAAATAAATTTTTGTACTAGGCATCTAGGTAAACACCTGTAATCCCAGCTACTTGGGAAGCTGAAGCAGGAACATAAGGAGTTTGAGATCAGAGGCAGCCTGTACAAATAGAAAGAAGTTGTCTCAAAATAAAATTAAAAATAAAAGTGGGGACAGAGCACTTGTTTAGCATGCTTGAGGCTCTGAATTCAAGCCACAAGGAGCGAAATAAAAATTTCTTTTGAGAACACACTCTTTCAGTTTATGGGAGCCATACTACCCTAAATCAAAATCCTAGTATGATTCTAATAGAAATGAGAGATAAATGAAGTGAATAAAACCTGAGATTTTTAAAAGGATGGCATCCTACCTGATCGGACTATCTCTTGGAGGAATTGTTCTTTGAAGGTCTTCCTCCAATCCTGCAAATGAGTGGCTAAAATAGATGTAGTCTGTGAACTGCCTCCCTTCAAGATTATTGTTAGGTGCTGTCGAGTCGGGGCCCACTCATAGCAACCCTATGTACAACAGAAGGGAACATTCCCCAACACTGTGCCATGCCCGGCATTATTATCAGTGCTTCTTTGCTATTAATAGGGTATTCAGTGACAGATTGTTTCTGGAGTTGATTGCCAAGTCCTTCTTCCTAGCCTGAAGCACCTGGTATTCCCAGGTGGTCTCCCATCCAAGGACTAACCAGGCTGACCCTGCTTAGTTTCTGAGATCAGGCAGGATTGGATGTTAGGATGCTGCAGACCTCTCCAAAATATGTTTCAAATATTTGTTACAGTGCATTCCTTAGGCAAGACAAAACAAAACAAAAACCCTAACTGCCAAAAAAATAAAAATGTCTTAACAAATATATTCCAATAATGAAATTTTCATTTTTAGCTTTAATATTAAGAAAGTTGTTTTAATAGAACAAAACAGGTTTTAAAAGAATGGATTGCAAAGAAGGGAACATATAAAGGGTAGAAAGAAGGAGGGAGGGAACTATCAAAGGGAAGCGAAGATTGTGGAAGGTGGAATAGGGAGGAGAAATGATGTAAAGGGATAAAGGGGGAGAGGATAATCTCAATGTAAACAATGCAACTTCATGAGTAAATGGGAAACAAGAGGGGAATATAACCAATATATGCATGAGTTTTACTACTTATTAGTCAAAAGTTTCGATATACTTTGCAAGTTGAAAGTGTAATCCAAAGTGATATGATAGTTGCATGATGGAAAAAGCAAGTTCTGTATTACTGTGTACCCCACCAAGGCAAAAAGTGAGTGAGAGAGAGAGAGAGAGAGAGAGAGAGAGAGAGAAATGCTTAATAATATACATACATACATATATATATATATATATATATATATATATATATATAGTGGTTTCTTTCTTTTTTTTTTTTCCTATCAGTAGGGTGTTGAACCCAGGGCCCTTGTGCATGGTAGGAGGTCAGTGCTCTACCACTGAACTGCATTCTCAGTCCTCACTGGAACTCTGATACTCCTGCCTCAGCTTCCTGAATCACTGGAGTTTATAGGCATGTGTCACAGTGACTTGCTTTCTCCTTCCTATTCTCTTGGTAATTTAATTTGTTATTTATTTATTCATTAGTCTGCTTTGAGCAAATAATTTTGCTAATTTGGGCTTTAGAGTTTCAGATTCCAAAATAAACTACTGTGCAAAAAATTGTTATTTGTTGTTGTTAGGTACTGTGGAGTTAGGTTTGACTCATAGTGACCCTCATAGGATTTTCAATAGCTGATTGTTTTGGGATTGCTTCAGGAGTGGACTGCCACATCCTTCTCCCATTTTTGCAGTGCTGGGGATTGAACTCAATTCCTCAGAGAATGCAGAACACCTCTCCACCAACTGAGCTAAACCCCAGCCCTTATGCAAACATTAAGTATATATAATCTAATTTTAAAATATTTTCTATCATACTGTCCTTTGAATTTTATAATAAATATTATATTTGGAATAGGTTTCAGATCATTTTTATAGGTTTCAGATCATTTTTTATAAAACTCTTTCAGGTCAATTAGCAAACAACTCTAGACGTTAGTTACAGAAGAACTGTTGTCTATACCATTAACTAGTTTAAAACTCAGTTTGTTTTGGTTTTATTTTGAAAGTCTAACTCGCCAATGTTTCTAGGAAAAACAGGGAAGGAGAGTGAATAAAAGTGTTCAGAATCAAGTGTAATTGCAGCTGAAAGTTGTGAGCTGTCAGCATGAATGTAAAGCACACTCTATGAAAACATGTACTGACAGCTCTAAAGTTGTCAGGAATTGAGGAAAAGCACAAAGAAGAACTTAAAGATAAGTTAAATAAATGTTTGTTTTGAGAAATAAACAATAACCTCTCCAGATTGAGAGAGGTGATAGTAAGAAATTTCATAAAATGGATGTTGTCAAGATATCTAAAAGGAATTGGTGAGGTTAAGTGCGCAGAACTGTCCGTTACCCTAAATTTATGTAGTGAGGGTCCATTAACTTCAAACAAGGGGATTCATACTCAATTTAATAAGACATTACATGGAGTTCCTTGCCATTTAAAGTATGTTTCTAAACGTGAAAACAGCAGGAAAATGAAATTACTTCATCTATCGGAATTACAGCTTCTTTTGTGTAAAACTTTAATCATTTTATATATGACAACCGTATGCTTAATGTTTTTAGAACACTCTTCATAAAACATTATTTAGCAAAATCATCCTCTCCCACTGAGCACATTGCTGCTTTCAATGGCTGTGCTAATCTAGTTTGAATATATGCAGCATTTTATCTTAATTATGATGCTGAAGTCTATACAGTGTTAATTATTCATTTCACATGCTCCCTCTACTTTATTGTAACTCCTAATTTGCTTAACAAAATGTAGCTTTTAATTAGAACTGTGGAATTGTTGGGGCAAGGTGGTGTCCCCAGTGTCCGTGTATTTGCACGTGTGTGCATGTGCGTGCATGCTTCTATTGGTGTGGATATGCGTGGGGGGGCAGGGGTGCTAGACTAAGAGAGGTCAAGTGTTTGTAATTCAAAAGGTAAAACCCTCTGGAGCTTCCACTTTCCTTCTCATTCAACTGTTTCTGTGTTTATTATAGTCAAAAGGGAAAATAGAAAGGCATAGGTGGTCACCATATTAATAATAGATCACAGTTGGTGTTAATATCTCTTTACATAACTGCATGGAGGAACATACAGAAACCATGGGCCTGGAATATCAGATAGTCAGATAGTAGAGATGAACAAATGAAATTTCTGATCAATTAGCAAGTATTGTATTTTTATTCATGAGATGTGATAGAAAACGATATAATACATGCTACTTTTTAGGAAAGTTGGGAAAGTGGAGTGATATATTTTCTTAAACTTCAAATAATATTTTCTAATATTTCCATAATTTCTGTTATCCATGCATGTTAATGTTCAATTTTACTATTTAAATTTTCATCTATAAAAATTTGTACTTAAAATTATTAGTTCAAAATTTTTAATTACAACCTATAACTTTATATTCCTCCTTTAAAAGGAAATCATATTAAAATATAAATAAATAGAAAACTACTACCACTTTACACAAGGACCTGTTTTTATAGCTTTTAAAGTACGCACCATCTTAGAAATATTTGACTTCCTTTCTGGAATTATAAATTATTTTTGGGTAAACTCAACACAAAAGAAATGGATTATAAATATTACATATACATTACTATGAATTGAAAAATATCATTAAAAATTATAATCTAAAAGACTATGAAATCATAAAAATCCCTA
>VMDO01027524.1:0-25095 GCA_007922755.1 Pedetes capensis | reverse complement strand
CTTGGGCTTGGAGGGTCCTGAGGTCAGAGCGTGCCATTCGCGCCACCTGCTGGCAGTTGGAGAAAGTGCAGCTCCCCGCAGTCGGGGAGGAGAACCTCGCCCATCCTCCCCAGGGGTCCCCAGGCTTAAAAACAGCCCATTTTTTGTTGTTGGTTTTTAGATAGGGTCTCGCCCAGACTTGCCCTGCACTCCTAGACTCCAGAGATCCTCCTGCTTCAGCCTTCGAAGTACCTGAATGCAGGTGCAGCCCCCCTACCCCCCACATTCCCGCCGAGCCCACTTTTTATTCTTTTTTCTTTTTCTTTTTTTTTTTCTGTTTTGCTTTGCTTTGCTTTGCTCTTTTTCTTTTCTTTTCTTTCTTTCTTTCTTTCTTTTTTCTTTCTTTCTTTTTTTTTTTCTTGCAGTACTGGGGGTTGGACCCAAGGCCTCCCGTCTGCATGCTCTGCAAGTGCTGGACCACTGAGCTGCGCCCCAGCCCTTTTTTTTTTTTTTTTTTTTTTTAACTTTTTGAGACTGGGTCTCGCTAAATTACACAGACGGCCTCTGGTCTCGAACTTGTGATCCTCCTGCCTCTGCCTCCCAAGCCGTTGGGATTACAGGTGTGCGCCACCACGCCCGGCAGGAGCCCACATTTGGATAGCCCTCATCCTGGGCGCTTAGCCTATGGGCACTCACCCCAGGGACTGGCCCAGCTTCTTGCCCCCTTGCAAGTGAGATCCAGGAGCTAGAAAGCAGCTCTCCGGCTGTGCCTCGGTTTTCCCCAGGGCACCGGCTGCCTTGGCCCCTCTCCTCTTACTCCCTGGGCCTGTGTCCGGTTCTCCGAGAGGCTGTGTGGTCAGCTCTTTACCCCACGTGGATGGCCAGTGTGGGTGGTAGGCAGGAAGACCCCCAGAAGGATAGGCAACGCACGAGAACAACTGGCACCTGCGCAGTGACCATGCACGTGGCGCACGGTTGCCAGGGCCGCCAGACTTCCAGGCTCCAGTAATATCTGGAATGGGACAGTGGCTCAGCGCTCCTTTGGGTGGGACAAGGACAGAAGGCACCAGACAGGCAGCGTTCAGGATCCGAGTTTACCTGCGCGAGAGCCCAACGCGGGGACTCCACCGACCCTGGAGTTTGCCCCGCCCCGGCCTCATTTCTTGCAAGGCGCCGCAGGGGGCCCTGAGCACTGCCTACCCCGAGCCTGGTGCTTCTCCCTTCGTTTCTGGCCCGAGTTCCAAACCCATCCGCGGACACCGTCTCCACCTCCTCTCTTACCCATGATCCCTACACACACCTGTCCGCGAAGCCGCTGGGAAATTGAGCCCAGGTCCTTGCGCATGCTCGCCAGGAGCTCCGGATGGGGTGGAGGCCCTCAGGGCTTTGCGCATGCTCAGTAGGCTCTGGGGTACTACGCTCAGGGCCTCGCGCATGCTCAGCAAGTGCTCTACCACTGAGCCACTGCCCCAATCGAGTCTTTTTAATATTTTTTTTTATTTTTTTAAAAATTTGTTTTTGTGTGCAGTACTTTGGGCATTGAATCCAGGGCCTCGCACATATTTTGCAAATGCTGTACCTCTGGGCTGCACCCCTAGGCGCTTTTTTACTTTTTATCTTGAGACAGGGTCTCGCTAAGTCACGCAGGCTGCCTCTGGCCTCCAACCTGCGATCCCCCTGCCTCGGTCTTCGGAATCGCTGGGATCACAGGCGGGCGCCGAGCGCCCGGTTCCCCAGCCTCATCCGCACATTTTGACCACGCCGTTTCCCTCTCCCAGAGCCTGGAGACCTACCACTCCTCCATGGGGATGTGGACAGCCAAGACTGGGAAGACCACAGGGACCAGCCTCAGCCGGGGTCTGGCGTGGGGACGGCCCCCTTCACAAGGCCCTTACATGAACGCCCTAACCGCGCGGAAACAGGTCCTGGCCCCGCATTCCCTGGAGGAGCTCAGCCTACAGTCTTGGCTGGAGGTTGGAGGAGGGAAGGTGCGATTTCCGGGGAGCCGTGCCCCATTTTGAGGAACAAGTCTTCCTCTCTCTATCAACCGTCTAGGTCTGTGTGTGCAAACGGTGGAGTATCAGGCGTTGTTGTTGTTAGGTGCCGTTGAGTCGGTATCCAACTCATAGCGACCCTGTGTACAACAGGCGAAACACTATTGTCAGTGCTTCTCTGCTATTCATAGGGTTTTCAATGGCTGATTGTTTTTGGGGAGTGGGTTACCGGGTCCTTCTCCCAAGCGTACAGCACCTGGTGTTCCCAGGCGGTCTCCCATCCAAGGACTAACCAGGCCCAACCCTGCTTAGCTTCCGAGATCTGACTGGATCGGATGCCACAGGGCTATCAGGCGTTAGATTTTCCTAAAGAAACCTCAGTGCAGCGCTGGGGTGATGCGTAGTAGGGGGATTCCAGTCTCCAAATGGCCAGCTGCCCCGCCCACCCTGGCTGAGCTGAGCCAATCAGCTTTGGATCTTGGTAGAATGGCGGGAGGGGGCGGATCTTAGTTCAGTCGCCCAATTTCTGAGTCTGTGTGCCTTTTGCCTGTTCAAATCTGTAATTGCCACTCCACAATTTTTTTTAACTTGGGACAGTGCAGAAGGCTTCCTGGAGGAGGGGACGTGGAGCTGGGCCTTGAGGAGTGGGAAGATTAAAAACGATGCGAGGTGGGGGTTGAAGGAGGCCGTCCAGGAGGAACTGACCAGCCCGGTCGTCATGTTGGAACTGAAAGCATTTAACTTTGTCCCTGCTTTTCTTTTAAGACAGGGTCTCCCTGTGTAGCCGGGGCTGGCCTGGAACTCAGGGTCCTGCTGCCTCCGCGTGCGAGGGCAGGGGTCCCTCGCCGGCCCCACCAGGCCCGCATTGGAATTGAAACTCTCTTCAGGGTGACTGATTTTGGGGAGTGGGTTGCCAGGTCCTTCTCCCAAGCCTACAGCACCTGGTGTTCCCAGGCGGTCTCCCATCCAAGGACTAACCAGGCCCGACCTGCTTAGCTCCAGAGATCTGACGGGCTCGGATGCCACAGGGCTATGGCTGCAGGCTTAGTGGTATATAGCTCTTGCAAAGCGTGCAAGGCCAAGCCCTGGGTTCAGCGCCCCAGTACCCGAAAAAAAAAAAAAAAAAAGCCAGGCAGTGGAGGCTCTCAGCGCAGGCCAGGAGCCCCACAGTTGGATTCCCAGCTGCTGCGTTCCACAAGCAATTCCCACCCAGCCTGGGGGCTTCATGTGAGCCACGGCCAGCCCCCCACAAGCAGGCGAGGGCCAGTGGCCGTGGAGAGCCAGCAGGGAGCCAGCCAGCCTCGCCCCTGCGCCGCCCTCTACTACCCTCGCCGTCCCCTGCTCAGTGGCGCTCCCTGCTGGCTCCTCCGGGCTGAGGTTTCCCCAACCCTGCACCACCTGGGGACACAGGTGGCCCTCGGGTCCTCCTTTTAGGGAGACCCCCAAGACGCAGCACGAAGGAGGCCGCCGAGGCAGCGCACGCGGAGTCCCGGGGTCGGGGAGGCTCTGCGCGGCGACGGATCAGCCTCCCCGCGACAGGATCGCCACGTGTTTTATTGTTGGCTCTGGAGGAGGGGGGGCCCAGACGTGGATCCAACGCAGGGGACCGCTCCAGGCGCCCCCTCGCGGTGGCGGCTGGGCCTCGCCCGCGGAGGCCGGGTGGGAGGCCAGCTGGGTCCCCACGTGGCCTCCGGCGCCCGCGGGGTCCCCTACCGGGGCCAGCTGTCAGCAGAGGGCAGCCGGCGCAGCGAGGGCGCGGGCCGGGCGAGGAGCAGCGGGTAGGCGAAGGCCTTGGAGAAGTCCCCGGGGCCGCCGGGGGCGGGCGACAGGCGCTCGGCCTTGATGCTGACGGTGGGGGCCGGCGGAGAGGCGCCAAGGGCCGGGGGCCCTTCCTCGCCCAGGCTGCGCCCCGCGCTGCAGGAACGAGAGGGAAAGAGGGGGAGCTGTGAGCTCAGCGGAAAAGAAAAAGGGGGCGTGGGGAAGTCCCGGCGTGCGCAAAGCCTGGGCCGGGGACCCCGGGAAAAGATGGGGTGGAGGGGCGTCCAGAGCAGTCACCAGCCAAGCCACCCGGTGACAGCGGGGCGCGCTGAGTGCAGTACCGGGGGGCGGCCACCAGGGGTCAGCAGCGAGGAGCGGCTTCGAGCAACCCCGAGGGGACCCACCGCGCGCCCCCAACTCTGCAACTGGGAGCGGCCGGGCGCTTACCTGGGCTGGGCGGGGGCGGCTGGGGGTCCATCCCCCCTCGAAGGCTGCCAGGGGGCCAGAGTGGGGGGCTGCAGCAAGCCTGAGGGTGGCGGGGGTTCTCCCAGGCTGTATTCTGGGGGGGGGGGGGGGGGCAGGAGGGCAGGCTGAGGCCAGGGACCCCCTCTGAGCCCCTGGCCCGAGCCTGGCCACCCCAGGCGCCCGCTTTTGGCTGCAGCGGGTGACACCATGTGGAAACCCCAGTAGGCAGGTTTGTGGGCGCATCCCCGGCTCGGGGGTGGGGTTCCTACCTGGGGGGCCTGCGGGAAGGAAAGGGAAGCTCGCCAGAGGGGGCCCGGGGGCTGCAGGGGCGCTGGGGCTCTGCAGGCTGCTGTAGAGGCTCCGCTGTGGGGATACAGTGGAGGGGAAACTGAGGCCAGCGCCCAGGCCGCCCTGCCTGCCCTCCCCGGGTCCGCACACCGCTCCCCACTCACCGAGGTGCCCAGCCCCCCTCGGGCCCCGGCCAGGGCCCCGGGCAGGTCCGACCTCCGCCCGTCAGCTGCCAGGTACAGGGGCGGAGGTGTCTTGCTGGTGAGGTGGCTTGGTGAGAAGAGAGGGTGTCCCAGGCCTGGGGGAGGAGGGGACCCCAGATAGAGGGGGTCATGGAATGAAGGCTGAGGCTCACAGGTGATGCAGAGCAAAGATTCCCCTATAGAACCCCCCAGGGGTCCCCTCTCGAGGGCCCACTGCCCACACTCACCTGGGGGCCCGGCTTTGGGGACTGCTGGGCGGAAGGGTGACCTGCGACTCTGGGCAGACAAGGCCTCCCCAAGCCCGCTGGGGTCACAGCCCGGCGGAGGCAGGGCCCCATATACCACATCCGGGCTGGGCATTGTGGGGGCGGCTGGCTGTGGGCAGAGAGGTGGGATGGATGGAAGGATGGCGCATAACTGGGTACCACGTCCAAGAGAGGAAATGCCCATGAGTCAGGGGCCAGCCTCAACCTCAGGAAGCCTTCACTGGTCCCTGCTTGGGGTCCTTAGCTGCTTCCTGTCTGGCCTAAACCCACAGGCAAAAGCCTGTGTCTGGCTCTTGTTCAACACAGAGTTGGCACTGAGGGGGCTGTCCTGGACATTTGATGATTCAGGGAAATAAAGAAGAAAAGAACTGTTTGCCTGTTGAACTCTTGCTCATCCTTCAAAGCCCCAGGTACAATGCCCAGGGTTGAGGAAGTCTTCCCTGGCCACTGAGGCAGATACTTTCCTCCAAACTCTAGGCTCCCTGGCCCTGGCCCTAGGTCCCTGTCTCAGTCCTAGCCTCAACCACTTGGGCCTAGGTGGCAGAGGGAGGGAGGGACGGCCCCCTTCATGGCACAGCAGGAAGTCACTTACATAGAGCCGGGGCCGGGGCAAGGCTGGGTCACCTCCATCACCTGCCAACCTCCGCAGCTTCTCTCCTGGCCCCTCGGGCCCTTCGTCTGGCTCCAGCTCTGGCCCATCGAGGCCCACGCCCCTCCTCTTCAATGTCTGCGGGGACAGGGGGTGACAGGCTGGAGTCCTACCCCCTACTGCAACTGAGGAACCCAGTCCTAGGGGACAGAGGACAGACCTTCCTGCCCAGCTCTGTGGCCGGAGCAGAGCACAGGCATGGCCGACTCCAGTCAAAGCCACTGTCCAGAACCCCAGTGGGTGACTGTCTGGAGAGTTCTAACTGGGTTTGAGGCCAGGACCAGAGACACCAAAAGCCCACTGAGGCCACACAGAAGGCCTGTGGGCACTGCACCAATTAAAACCACTCCTCCCACTGGGTGCGGCGGCGCACACCTATAATCCCAGCAGCTTGGGAGGCAGAGGCGGGAGGATTACAAGTTTGAGGCCAGAGGCAGTCTGCTTAACTTAGCAAGACCCTGTCTCAAAAAGTAGAAAATGGGCTGGGGGTGCAGCTCAGTGGTCCAGCACTTGCAGAGCATGCAGGCGCGAGGCCCTGGGTTCAACCCCCAGTACCGCAAAAAAAAGAAAAAAGAAAAAAGAAAAAAAAGAAAAGAAAAAGAAAAAAAAAAAAAACTCCTCCCCTCTGCCCTTGCATGCAGTGGTGCTTAATAAGTGTGGGGAGATGAAGCGCCTGACCACAGCCTCATGGGAATTTCCCGGGCCTCCCTCCTCTGCCAGCTCCTCCCGCTGGCTGGTTTTGAGACAGGGCCCCGCTAAGTCGCACAGGCCGCCTCTGGCCTCCAACTCGCCATCCTCCTGCCTCCGCTGGGACCAAATGCATGGCCACCGCGCCTGGCTTTCTGGAGACCTTTCGTTGTCTGTTCTGTCTGTCTGTCTGTCTGCAGTGGCGCGTGTGCGTCCCAGTCTTTTGTTTGTTTGTTTCCGCTGTCTCGGTCTGGATGCCTCTGCGCCTCTCCGTCCCCAGGCGCCCCCGTGGGACCTAAGCACTTCCCTGGGGGAGGCCCCAGCTGGGCCAAGCGCTGCCCCTCGGAGCGCTGGCGCCGTGGCCTCGGCAGCCGCAGCGGCGCCCCCGCGCCCCGTACCTGGAGGATGTCGGCGTTGGTGCGGCTCTCGTGCGGCTCGCTGTACTCGGTGTACTTGAGCAGCACGCGGTCCATGTCGGTGCTGGCGTACTGGAACAGGCGGTTGGCGCTGTTGAAGATGATGAGCGCGATCTCGCAGTCGCAGAGCACGCTCAGCTCGTACGCCTTCTTCATCAGCCCGAACTTCCGCTTGGTGAAAGTCACCTGGACCCGGGGCAGCGGGGAGAGAAGAGAGGGAGGTGCAGATGCAGGGAAGGGGCCTCATGGTGCCTCCCGTGCTGCGCAGGTCCATGCCTTTGTGTGTGCTGTTCTGGCTGCTCTGCTCCTGCTCACGGCTCAACCTGGCAGACTCCTACAGGTGCTTCAAAACCCAACCCGAATGTCCCCTCCCCTTGAGGAAGTTTTCTCCGCCCTTCCAAGCAAACCCCACCTTTCTCTCTGGGATCCCCCAGTTCTGTGCCTCCCGCTCTGGTCCAGACCTCTGAGGGAGGCATCTGTGCTGAGCTCCGTCTCCTCGATGACTGGGGATCCAGTCATCAGAGAGAAAACATGAAGAATGGTGAAGAAAATGAAATGCTCCATCTAAGCCCCTGTGGAGGTCAGGGCCCCTGAGCCCCTGAATGCCAGGCCTCTGCACAGGCCGTGCCCCTCCCAGAATACCTTTCCCCCCAAACACTGATCCACCCACTGCGCCCACCTGCCGGTTCCTTTGGTCCAGAATGCGTGAGATCTGGATTTTTTTCCTCCCCATGTTTGCAGGCTGGGCAGAGTGACCCTTGTTCTGCAGACAAAGGGACACAGGTCAGAGTGGGTGGGTGGAAAGCTGGGAGGGCACCCAGACTCTCCTCTGCTCTACCCGCCCTGCCAGGCACAGAGGGGGACGTAAGGGAAGAGAATCAAAGCAGACTGCATCGCCTGGGCCTCCTCAGCCCTTGACCAGCCCCAGGCTACAGCTGCTGCTGTTAGGTGCCACCGAGTCGGAGTCTAACTCACAGCGACCCTACGTACAACAGGGGAAACACTATGGTCAGTGCTTCTCTGCTGTTCATAGGGTTTTCAATGGCTGGTTGATTTTTGGGAGGGGGTTGCCGGGTCCTTCTCCCAAGCCTACAGCACCTGGTGTTCCCAGGCAGTCTCCCATCCAAGGACTAACCAGGCCCAACCCTGCTTAGCTTCCGAGATCTGACGGGATCGGACGCCACAGGGCTACGGACGCCACAGGGCTACGGACACCACAGGGCTAGGGCTGCAGGCAAAAGCATCTTGTTGTTTGTTGTTGTTGTTGAGTCAGGTCCCACTCATAGCGACCCTCGTAGGGTTTTCAATGGCTGATTGTTTTCAGGATTACTTTGGGGGTGGATTGCCACGTCCTTCTCCCATTTTTGCCGTGCAGGGAATCGAACCCGGGACCTCAGAGACTGCATAGTGGTGCTCTACCAACTGAGCTAAATCCCAGCCCGTACTGTCGAGTCAGGTCCGACTCATAGCGACTCTCCTAGGGTTTTCAATGGCCGATTGTTTCAGGACAGCCTTGGGAGTGGATTGCCACATCCTTGTCCCATTTTTCTGGTGCTGGGGATCAAACCTGGGTCCTCAGAGAGTGCAGCACAGCACTCTACCAATTGAGCTAAACCCCAGTCCCCAGGAGACAGTGGATGCTCAATAAACCATTCAAAGCCACGTATGGTAGCATACTCCTATAATCCTAGCACTCAGGAGGCTGAGGGAGGAGGATCGAGAGTTTCAGGCCAGCCTCCAACCAAAAAAAAAACAAAAAAAGTTAACTCCCAGGAGTGACTTAACACACCACGTGCCTCTTACGAGCTGCCCTCATAAATATTAGCAATAGCCTGAAAGTCCTACAGGCCAGAGGAAAGGGACAGCCAATGCTGGTGCCCAGTGGCGCTCAGCAAACCTCATTCACAGGACCAGTAACCCTGAGCCTCCGAAAGTAACAAAGCAGCACTGTAGGAGCTCCCGCAGACTGAGGCGAGTCCATGCACAGGGGAGGCCAGCGCAGGCACTGCACACGCCTCAGGCAAGAAAACCCTGTTCTTGCTTTGCCTCACACGGACCTCACAAGCGCTCTACCCCGGGCTGAACCCCAGCCTCATTTGCTATTCTTTTATTTGAATGCACCATCACGCCTGGCTTTTCTTTTCTTTTCTTCAGGAGATGGAACCGGGGCCCTGTGTATGCTCCACAGCCATCCTGCACCCCTACCGCTATTTAATTTTCTTAAGAGAGGAGCTCATGTTGCCCAGGCTGGCTTTGAACTTGTGGGCCGAAGCGCTCCTCCTGCCTCTGCCTCTTGAGTATCTGGGACGACAGGTGTATGCCACCGTGCTGATTTAGAAAACATATTTCAAAACTGCATTGAAGCTGAGAGTGGGGGGCGCAGGCCTATAATCCCAGGAACTCAGGAGGCTGAGGCAGGAAGATCGCAAGTTTGAGGCCAGAGGCAGCCTGCACAACTCTGTGAGACCCTGTCTCAAAATAAAAAATAAAAATGGGCTGGAGGTGCAGGTTGGTGGTAGAGAACTTGCAAAGTATGTGGAAGGCTGTGGGTTCAACACCCCCCTCAAGTGCCACAATGAATAAGCAAATGAATAAATAATAAAAATTAAAATTGCATGCTGGGCCTGGTGGCTCACATCTGTAATCCCAGCAACTCGGGAGGCCGAGGCAGGAGGATCGCAGGTTCGAGGTCAGAGACAGCCTGCGTAATTTAGCAAGACCCTGCCTCAAAAAGTGAAAAAAAGAATGGGCTGGGGGTGCAGCTCAGTGGGGTGGTACTTCCAAAGCATGCAAGCGTGAGGCCCTGGGTTCAACCCCCAGTACCACAAAAAAATAAAATAAAATAATAAATAAAAATTGCACTGAGAATGAAATACTAAAAGGACACGCTCACAATGGTGGTCATATCTGGGCGGATGATTACGGGCGAGATTTTCTTCCTCTCTTTTGGAAAATTGAGGTGACTTTCACATAAAACAATAGTGACCATTTTAAAGTGTGCAATGCCAGAACATTCCCGTTCCCGCAAAAGCAGACCCATCCCCATCAGGAATCACTCCCCAGCCCCTACCCCAGCCGCTGGCAGCCACTGACCCGCTTCCTGTCTCTTGGAGTGGCCAGTTCTAGAAGTTTTGCATCAGTGGGGTCACGCAACGCGTGGCCTTTTGATAGGTGTGGCCACTGCACCCAGCTTTGATTGTCTGAATTTTCTAAAATTCCCCCTCAATTACGATAGATTAGTTCTGCTTTTTTTTTTTTTTCCAGTACTTGGGGTTAGGTTGAACCCAGAGCCTCACGTGATTTACTGCCCATTTTTTAAATTTTCATTTTGAGACAGGATCTCGTTGGGTTACACAGGCTGCCTCTGGCCTCGAACCTGCGATCCTCCTGCCTTGGCCTCTCCCGAGTCTCTGGGATCACAGGGAAGCCTCACAGCTAGTTCCAGCTTGGCTGGTTCTGCCTGAATGAATTTCTGCTGCTTTCTCTTGTTTTGCGTTGTGGTGCTGGGGATTGAACCCCGGTCCGTGCACGAAAATTTCTTCTCAAGCGTGTCGGACACCCGGGCCCCGCTGGCTTCCCCCTGAGACGTGGGGACATCTGGAAAGGCTTAGTGTCCTCTGATGGGGCTCTGAGGCCAGGATCCAGCTGGGGACTTGGGGGAAGCCCCAAACCTCCCTTTCGGGGATCTCTCATCCTTCCACGGGGGTCCCAGAAGGGGGCAGCTGCTGGGCCCCAAGAGCCACAGCATGCGGGGGCCCAGGCCTGCCCCGTTGCCCGTCATGTGGGCAGAGGAACAAAGGGACCCTGGCCCACAGCTGCGGGGCAGACGGCCACCAGGACTGAGACCCCGAGGGGCAGTCCCTCTCCTGGCTGTGAGCCCGCAGCCACCCCGGGCCTCTCCCGTGACACAGGTGTCAGGGGCTCCTGGCAAGTGTTCCCTCCAGGGCCACACGGGCGTCCGCCGGCCTCCAGCCCAGCCTCTGCCCGCGGTCTGGGAGGCCTCGCCCGGGCCCACAGTGGGCTGCTTGGGAAGCGGGCAGGTCCGGGACCCCAGGGCCGATGTAACTGCTCAAGCGCCCCCCATCAAGCCTGGCAATCAGCCCTCAAGAGATACAGACGCGGGTGCGGAAGCCACGCCTGCGATCCAGCGCTCGGGAGGCTGAGACCGGAGGATGGCGAGGTCCAGGGCAGCCTGGGCCTCGCGAGATCCTGTCTCAACGCTGCAAGAGCTCGCCTCCAGGTTGGGGTGGAGCTGGGCGGGGTGGCCACGCCTACAATCCCAGTCCTGCGGAGGCTGAGACAGGAGGATCGTGACTTCCAGGCTAGCCCGGGCTACTTAGTGAGGGAGAGAAGGAGGTTAATTCCAATCCCTTGGGAGTGGCCGGCCACAGCTTCTTCCCAGACCCCAGCCCAAGTGCCCTATCATGTCTGGGCCCCCACTGCCCGGCAGTATGAGACACCATGCCGTGGGGACAAAGCCTGCTGTGTGACCCCAGGCGCGCAAGGCCAGCGCCCTCTCTGGGCCGGGCCTCTGCGCCTTACCAGCCACGCGGAGCCAGGGCTGTCTGTCCCCAGCCCCCCAGCTCCGGCCTTCCTTGCTAAATTTAACCTCAGGGCTAATTTTAACCCCTGGCGGGAATCAGGCTTGTTCCCACGGCTGGGATGTGTAATCCCCGCCATGCTGAGTCCCTAGGGGCCAGGGGGTGGGGGCAGCTGGCCCGGAGGTCCCAGTGCCAAGATGTCTCAGGAAATGCCCCCCACACCCGGGCTTCCATGAGAGCAGGGTCAGGCTGGGGCTTGGACCTGAGTCACAGGAGCCTGGAAGACCAAACTTCTCAGTGGGTCATTTTAGACAGCGACACCGTGGCTAGGGAGGGGTTCACAGGATGGGGGAGCCCAGAGAGCCAGGAGATCAGGGGTACCTCTCCGAACTGAGACCTGAGAGCAGGGACAGGAAGGCAATTCCAGGCAGAAGGAACAGCAGGTGCAAAGGCCCTGGGGAGGGAGGAGAAAGAGCCAAGGAGCTGGAGGAGAGGAGGGGAGAGGCTACAGAGGCCGGATTGAGAGCTATGAGAGGGCCCTGTGCAGAGATAGGACGGGGCTCAAATCATTGCTTATTTATGTTGTTGTTGAGACCGGGTCTCGCTGTGTAGCCCAGATTGGCCTGGAACTTGTGATCCTCCCGCCTCAGCCTCCCCAGCGCTGCCATCGCGGGCATGGCCACAGCGCCGGCTCCACCTCCACCTGAAGATGAGGTCTCACCAGGTTGAGACAGGGTCTCGTGAGGCCAGGCTCTCCCAGAGCGCGCCATCCTCCCAGGTCAGCCTCCAGAACGCTGGGATGATAGGTGCGGCCACCACACCTGGTGGCAGTTTGTACTTCTGAGCCAGGGTCTCACTACATTTCCCAGGCTGGCCTCAACCCCTGGGCTCAAGCAATCCTTCTGCCTCAGCCTCCTGAGTAGCTGGGAGCACAGGCAGGTGGCACCACGCCCTGCTCTTGATTTTTATTTGATTTGATTTTGTCAGTTTCTTGAGAGAGGATCTTTTGAGGCCCAGGCTGGCCTGGAACTCACCAGCCTCCCCGCTCAGCCTCCCGAGCGCTGGGATCACAGCTGGGCGCCATCACTCCTGTCTTGATCTATCATTTTAAAACTCAGCCCTGGGGTGTCATAGAGAGTGGGGGTGTTGGGGCCAGGGTGCCAATGGCTGGAGGGTGGAGGGGAGACCAGGGCTCTGCCCGTCTGGGTGGAGGCCGGGCATGGGGCCCCTGGGTGCCAGGCTGTGCCTTGTACTTTAAGTCACTGTACTCCAGAGCACAGGTGGCTCACGGATGACTGACTCTGCTGACCCCGGCGACCCATCACCCAAGCCCATTGCCCACTCTGGTCTCTCTGATCACGGCCCTCTCCGCTCACACTCTCCATAGCTTCCCACTGTCCTTAGAGAAAGTTCCAGCCTTTAGCCTAGTGTTCAAGGCCCCTGCCCACATCAGCTCCTGACCATCTCATTCTCCCTTCAATAAAGATGTCCGTCTAGAAGCCTCCTTTTGCTGCTTCTCTTCACCTGGCCAACTCCTATTCATGCTTAAAAACCCAACTTTAAAAATCCCTTTCTAGCTATTTTAAAAATCCATATCGAGCATGGTGGCACATACCTGTAATCCCAGTAGCTTGGGATGCTGAGTCAGGGAGATCACAAGTTCGAGGCCAGATGCAGCCTGAGTAATTTAGCGAGAGCCTGTCTCAAGATTAGTATGTGTGTGTGTGTGTGTGTGTGTGTGTGTGTGTGTGTGTGTGTGTGGTAGTAGGGGGCCTCACACATATTTTGCAAGTGCTCTGCCTCTGGGATATACCCTCAGCCCCCTTTTTATTTTTTATCTTGAGACAGGGTCTCACTAAATTACACAGGCTGCCTCTGGCCTCAAACCTGTGATCCTCCTGCCTCAGCTTCCCGAATCACTGGGATTACAAGCGTGAACCACCACATCCAAAATGATATTAAAAACTTAAAAAGGGGCTAGGGGTACAATTCAGTGGCAAAGCACTTGCAAAGTATTCATGAATCCCTGCACCACACACACACACAAAAATCCACTCTTCCAGGAAGCCCTCCCTGCTGTTCTGGACTCCCAAGTCCCCTACTTTCCCCTCCAGGTCTGGCTCCGTGGGGCTGGGCCTACCTATAACCAGTTTCATCTCCCCCAGACCAGAAGCCCTGTGGGATCAGGCTCAGGCGTGACTGGGAAGGTCTGACGACTGGACAGGTCAAGAGAGATGCGACAGATACCTCCCCCAGCCTCCCTCAACAACTTCCTCTCAGACTCCCCCCACTGATAGCCTGCCCAGAAATACACCACATGCAAATCCAGCCGCTCCGCACGGGCCAGGCCCAGGTGTGAAGGGGCAGCCAGGGCACAGAGGCGGGGGCCGGGCCAGGCGGATATATTTGTCCTCGCATGCAAATCCCCGCCCCAGCCGCAGACAGAGCCGGGGGGCACACTGTGCAGATGCTGGGGGAGGCAGCGGCACATGCTGAGCGTGGCGGCCGAGTC
The DNA here is from genome assembly GCA_007922755.1 of Pedetes capensis. Classification (NCBI taxonomy): domain Eukaryota; kingdom Metazoa; phylum Chordata; class Mammalia; order Rodentia; family Pedetidae; genus Pedetes; species Pedetes capensis. Next base: position 11,337 of record VMDO01027524.1, on the reverse strand, counting down.
GGGGGGAAGCTGAGGTTTGGGGGGGACTCTTCTGCACCCGTGTAACCACACCACCCCCATCCAGAAAGCAGAGGATTTGGGGCGCATCTGCAGAGGCAGAGATGGGAGTCACTGACCTGCGGTGGAGTGGGAGGGAAAGCCGGGGAGGGTCTACGGGGAAGCACAGCGCCGGGCCTGGAAGCAGAGGCTGGGTGGGCCCTGGCCCCTTCCTCTGTACCCGTAGCCCGAGTGCCCTGAGCAATGCCCACCAGCTCGCACCGATCGGACCCCATGAAAGTTCCTGCTTGGTTAAGGAAATCAACAACCAGAAAAGATTAGAAAAGTGACCTAAGACCTATCCTGGAAAAGCCATCGGCTGGTAGAGTCGGGAGGCCGAGGCCAGAGGATTGGGAATTGGAGGCCAGAGAGGCAGCCTGTGTAATTTAGCGAGACCCAGTCTCCAAATGAAAAATAAAAAAGGGGTTGGGGTGGGGCGTAGAGCACTGGCCTGGCATGTGCGAGGTCCTGGGCTCAGCCTCCCAGCACTGCAAGAAAACCAATCAATCAATCAATAAATATAAACGGCATCAGCGGGGCACAGCGGTCACCTCTAGTCCCAGCTACAGGGAAGGCTGAGGCAGGAGAACCACGTGGCCCGGGAGATCAGGCCCAGTCCAGATCGACAGCAAGACCCCATCTCAAGGGGGAAAAAAGGCGTTGGGAAACAGCTGTTTTTATTGCTGTTTTTTATCGACCTCAAAACACTGGAAAGTCCTGTGGGGTTTTTTTTGTTGTTTTTTGTTTTTTGCAGTACTGGGGGTTGAACCCAGGGCCTCACGCTTGCATGCTGTGCAAGTGCTGGACCACTGAGCTGCACCCTCAGCCCATGTTTTTACTTTTTGAGACAGGGTCTCGCTAAGTTACGCAGACTGCCTCTGGTCTCCAACCTGAGATCCTCCTGCCTCTGCCTCCAGAGTCACTGGATTACAGGCGTGCGCCACCGTGCCTGCCTCAGAAAGTCCTATGTTAATTGAATTAATTGTTGTTGTTGTTGTTAGGTGCCGTCAAGTCGGTATCCGACTCATAGCGACCCTTATAGGGTTTTCAATGGCTGAGTGTTTCGGGATTGCCTTGGGAGTGGATTGCCAGGCCTTTTGCGGTGCTGGGAATTGAACTCGGGGCCCCAGAGACTGCAGCGCAGCGCTCTACCCACTGAGCTAAATCCCAGCCCCATTGAATTAATTAGGACTTTTTAAATAGATGGGGGCAGCTCTGGTCACCCCCCCCGTGTCTGTCAGCTTGGCACACTGTGGGGGCTGTGTGTTGCTGTGATGCTGAAAGCTATGCCACCAGTATCTCAATATACCAGCAGGGCCACCCATGGTGGACAGGTTTCAGCTGTGACAGACTAAGACAGACTGGGGAAAAGCACCCAGCAGCAGCCCACTCCCAAAACAATCAGCCACTGAAAACCTGAAGAATAGCAGAGAAACGCTGCCAAATGTAGTGCTGGGAAATGAGCCCCCAAGGCTGGAAGACTCAGAAACAACTGGGGAAGAGTGGCCTCCTCAAAGTGGAGCTGACCTGAAGGACAGAAATGGGGTAGAGCCCCACGAGGCCTCCTTTTGCTGGTGGGGCACAACTCAAAATGAGAAGAGACACAAGGGCTGCAACAATGGGCTCAAAGTTAAAAAGATCGTGCGAGTGGCACAGTGTCAGGGAGTGTTTTGTACATCGGGTCGCTATGAGTTGGCTCCAACTCGATGGCAGCTAACAACATCAACATATGTCAAAGCCTGAGTAAGTCCAAAAAGAAAAGCAGTGAGCGTGGCAGGGGTGACGTTCAGTAGGGATACCAAGAAGTTCTGTGTAAACTGTGACCGAAAGCAGGGGGAAGAGACAGCCCAGCAACGGAAAAATCAGCCAGGAGAAGACCTGGGGAAAGAAGGGTCTGGGCAAGAGGAACCGCAGAACAAACATCTGGACCTGACGGCGGGTTTGGAGTTTCGGGGAAAACAAACAAACAAACCAAGTCCGCCTGAGTGAGGAGAAGCGAGGAAGGAGAGGGCAGGGTGGTCGGAAGCGGTCAAATCACACACGGCCTCATGAGCCACAGCGATGAGTGTGGGCTTTACCGTGAGGGCAATAGGGAGCCATGGAGTATTGGGGGTGGGAGAGGATCGAGAGGTGCTTTTACAGTTCTCTTTTCTTTCTCTCCTTTCTCCTTCCTTTTCTTTTTCTTTTTCTTTTTTGTGTGTGAGGGGCGGTTGGTGGTGCTAGGGACGGAACCCGGGCCTCGAGCCAGCTAAGCACATGCTGGAGCCCTGACTTATACCCTCAGCTCCTCTTTGGCTTTATTAATTCATTTTAATTTATTTTTATTTTTTGTGGTACTGGGGGATGGAACCCAGGGTCTTGCACACACTTTGCAAGTGCTCCACCACGGACCTGCACCCCGAGCCCGTTTTTATTTTCATTTTCATTTTTTTATCTTGAGACAGGGTCTCCATAAGTTGTGCAGGCTGCTTTTGGCCTCAAACCTGCGATCCTCCCGCCTCCCCCTCCCAAGTCTCTAGGATGACAGGTGTGAGCCAACGCATTTGACCCCTCTTTGGCTTTAAAAAGCTCTCTGGTTCTCATGCATTGCTAGTGGGAGAGGAAACAGCTACAGCAACTTGGAAACCTGTCAGGCCTCGTTAAATCAGAACAGATGGTTCCTCTGTGACTCAGTGGTGCCTCTTCTCAGTGTTTTCCGAGGAGAGATGGGTCCATGCTGCGCCAGAGCAGTGCAGAAGAACGTGGGCAGCCATGCCACGGATCACAGCCCCAAACTGCAAAAAACCCACATGTCCTCCACAGGAGAATGGGTAAATACTTCCTGGTAGATTCTACAATGGACTATTACTGACGCAGGAAAAAGCATGCCCGCTAGCTTTGCAACCATAGAGGACATCTCACACACCCTGTGCAGATACAGCAAGTAGGGACTCCACACAGGGGACGTGCCGTGGGATCCCTTCTACCTAAAGTTCCTAAGAAGGTCAGAATTCACCTGTGGTAACAGACATGGGCACAGTGGCCACCTGTGGCAGGGGCCGTGACAGTGCACCCAAGTGTCCAGCTTGTGCAAACTGTTCAGCTCTACTTAGCATTATTTTTTCTTTTCTTTTTCTTTTCTTTTTTCTTTTCTTTCTTTTTTTTTTCTTTTTTTTCAGAGCTGAAGATGGAACTCAGGGCCTTGAGATTCTTGCAAGTAAGTGTGATTTATCGTTATTTTTATCACTTATTTATTTTATATTTTTGTGGCACTGAGGAGGATTTGAACCCAGGGCCTCGGACATACTTTGCAAGTGCTCTACCACTAGGCTGCACCCCTAACCCATTTTTAACTTTTTTTTTTTTATCTTGAGACAGGGTCTTGTGAAGTTATGCAGGCTGCCCCTGGCCTCGAACTTGGGGTCCTCCTGCCTCGACCTCCGGAGTGCTGGGGACACAGGCATGGCTACCACACTGGGCTGCGATGTGATTTATCTTAAAAGATTTTTTAGGAATGAGGATGGGGCTCTGAGCCCTTGCTGAGCATGCGCAGGGCCTAGAGTCCCAGCCCGGGCACCACTCTGATAAAGAATATAAAAAATGCAAAAAGCTGCTCTGATCGCCGGGCACGGTAGCGCACGCCTGTCATCCCAGCAGTTCAGAGCTTGGAGAGGCTTCTGGGACCTCCGCTGATGGATTTGGGGGCGCCTGGGAGGAGCGCCCCTTCCCACTGGCCTTAACCCCAATCGCAGCTGTGGAGGCAGGGGGAGGACTGGGTGCCTCCTCCTCCCCAGACGCGCACTCGGAGGTGGGGTGCTGAGTCAGAGCGATGGGGGGGCCCCGCGGGTCCCCACTTCCTCCCCACGGAGGGGTCACGGGACCCTGCCCTGCGCAGGCTGGGGGCCGCGGGCGGAGGCCGGGCCTCGCGGAGGCCGCTTGCGAAGGGGAAGTGAGAGGCAGGTGGGCGGCGGCCGGGCCCGCGGGACGGCGGCCCCGCCTCACGCAAACCCGGGCTGCGGTTTCATCACCTGCTCCCCAAGCACCTCATTACGCGCGGCAGGAAGAGCCCCTTGGACAGCCGGGACCCCCCCGCCCTCTCCTGGGGCGCCGCAGCCGCCCGACCCCAGCTGCCGCGACCCTGCGGGCGGCGCCCGGCCCGCACGGCCTCCTCCCCAGGGGCCCTGGAGCCGCGACTTTGGTGCAGAGAGCCCGGAGCCCCGCAGAAAATGGGGACACTCTGGGCCGGGCGTTGTCACTGGGTTCAGAGGGCTTTGGGGTCACTTCTGAGCCCTGGGGGTTGGGGGCACCCCAGCATCTGGGGTCCAAGCTGTCACAGGCAGGGTCTTAGTGGGCACAGGTTTGAGGGTGGAGGGAGTCAAGGAGTAAGCCCTTTCCTCAGATGGACAGGATGGGGGGAGACCCCCCAGACCCATAGAGAACCCTGCAGATGCACAGATGCCTAGAACACAGCGGGTCCCCCAATCACGCAGCACCCCGAAATCCAGGATGACCCCTGCCCACAGAAGTCCTCAAAACACAGGGTTCAGGACAGGCAGAGACCCCCAGACCCACAGAGAACCCCGCAGATGCACAGATGCCTGGAACACAGTGGGTCCCCCAATCATGCAGCACCCCGAAATCCAGGACAGCCCCTGCCCACAGAAGTCCTCAAAACACAGGGTTCAGGACGGGCAGAGAGCCCAGACCCACACGGCTCCCCAGACACGACTCCACCAGATACGCTCAGCTCCCTCCATGCGCGAGGACCCCAAACACACCCAGGCCCCCAGACACCCCCCAACATAGGCTGACCCCCTCAAATGCATTCAGACTCTAGACTCCCCAACACAGATCTCTCCAAGCTCATGCAGATCTCCCAAATGTACGCAGACCCCCCAAACACACAGACTCCCCCAAACCCAGCAGATCTCCCTAGACGGACACAGAGCTCCCCAAACACCTGTCAGCCTCCCAGGGCACACAGACACCCCCATCCCTGCTGTGGTAGCGCCTGGACACCCAGCCTCCCTCCGGAGCCTGTTGGTCAGCACCCTGTGGGGGGGGTCAGAGGGGATGGGGTGCATCTGAATCCTGGAATCCAGGTATTCCAGCCAGGGACCGCCCCACAGGGTCCCTTTTCTCTAGGTCCCTCTGTTGTTTCCCCCTGGGAAATGGAGGCCCAGCTGGGGCCCCTTGGGCCCTCCACTGGCCTGCGCCTGTTGAGGGTTAGGAACCCGGGTTAAATGAGACTCATGCTGTGCCCAGGACCCTGAGTGCCCTGCCCTGGGAGCCCAGAGCTGGGGCCGTGGAGCCAGCGAGCCCAGGGTTCAAATTCATTGTGTTTCTTTTTGTGCGCTATTTATTCACTACAGTGCTTTGTGACTGAACCCAGGGCCTCCCACACGCTCAGCAAGGGCTCCACCACCCAGCGGCACCCCCGGGGTTCACATCCCGACTCCACTGTCTGCTCATTGTTAAATGTTTTCTGAGCCTCAGTTTCTCTACTTGGACAACAGCCCCCTGGAAACTCCCCAGGTGAGCTGAGTGTGGTGGCTCCCACCTGTCAGTCCAGGGACTCAGAGCCTGAGGCAGGAGGATCCTGAGTTCGAGGCCAGGGGGAACTCGTGCAACCTAGAGAGACCCTATCTCACGATAAAAAGTAAAAAATGGGCTGGGGTGCAGCCCAGTGGTAGAGCACTTGCAAAGCATGTGTGAGGCCCTGGGTGTAGCCCCCAAGTAGAAAGAAAGAAAGAGAGCCAGGCGCGGTGGCGCGCACCTGTCATCCCAGCAGCTCGGGAGGCAGAGGCAGGAGGGTCGCAAGTTCAAGACCAGAGACAGTCTGCATAACTTAGTGAGACCCTGTCTCAAAAAGTAACAAAGAGGGGCTGGGGGTGCAGCTCAGTGGTCCAGCACTTGCAGAGCATGCAGGAGCGAGGCCCTGGGTTCGACCCCCTGTGCCACAGGAAAAAAAAAAAAAAAGAAAGGAAAGAAAGGAAGGAAGGGAGAAAGAGAGAGAGAGAGAGAAGGGAAGGGAAAGGAAGAAAGAAAGAAGGAAGGAAGGGAAGGGAAGGGAAGGGAAAGGAAAGGAAATAAGGAAGGAAGGAAGGAAGGAAGGAAGGAAGGAAGGAAGGGAGAAAGAAAAAAGAAAGAAAAGAAGGAAGGAAGGGAAGGGAAGGGAAAGGGAGAGGGAAGGAAGGAAGAAGAAAAGAAAAGAAAAGAAAATTAAAGAAAGGAAGGAGGGAAGGAAGAAAGAAAGAAAAACTCCCCAGGTGTCCACACAGCCCTCCCTCAACCTCAGCCCATCTTCTGGCCGTTCCAGGCACCTCACACCCCAGCCCCAAACAGTCTCTCTTGGTTCCCGTCACTGTCCTTCAAACCCCAGCACCCACCCAGGCTCACCCAGGCCTGAGGACGCCCATGCATTCTACACAGCTGGGGTTTAGCTCAGTTGGTAGAGCACTGCTCCACTCTATCCAGGTTTGATCCTCAGCACCGCAAAAACAGGAGACGGATGTGGCAACCCACTCCCAAAACCATCCACCATTAAAAACTCTACGAAGCTCGCTGTGCATTGGACCCGACCCCACGGCCCCTACCGACCAACGTGTAGCACAAGAACCCGGAGAAATCCTTCTTCCTTGGGCTCCCCTTTCCCCTGGGGGGATTCGGCTGGGCCCTAAGTTGGTGTTGGGGTCTTGTCTTGTTTTGGAGCCCTGGGATGGACCTCAGGGCCTTGCACGCGCCTGGCATGTGCTTGGCCACTGAGCCGCATCCCAGACCCCCATTTTCTTTTACACACCTCACGGCCCACAAGACAAACCTAAGGCCCCAGCCAGCCCGTGGGCCACCAGCTGAGACCCCTGCTCTGGATGCACTCAGGGTTCAAAGCCAGCGGGGCACTGCTGGTGTTTGAGGCCAAGGCACTGACCGTCTGGGGTCGCAGGGCCCAGCTCAGAAGGAAAGCATGTGCAGAGGTTCCCTGCCATGCACCTGGCCGGGCACAGCTGCGCTCGCACACTGAGGGCGCCCGTTCTTCAGCCAAGGCCCACCAACCCCTCCCGCCTCCCTGAGGAGCCAGGACAGACCCCCTGCCCCGAGCCTGACCCTGCCTCCCCATGCCGGATGGAGTCCGGGGCCACCTAAGGCCCTAGGCGATGTCCCCTGAGCCACAGCGGTGGCTTCAGGGACAGCCCAAGATTTCCCTCTCTTTGTTCCAGAGAAAGATCTCCCCGTGGGGCCCCAGAAATTTGTCCCCGGAGATCTGGGCCTCCCTGCTTGGGAAATTAGCACATCTGTCAGTGCTGAGTGGAAGGGCCTCTGCCCATGTCCTGGTAGCCCCATGACACAGCCAGCTGGACCCTAAGACGAGGCTCTGGGGGATCCCAGCTCCCTATCCTCTGCTCCCAGAAATGTCTGGGGCGGAAGAGCAGAGAGTGGGCAGAACCCAGCCTCCCCCACTGGCTGGCCTGGTGGCGGTGGCAATAACAGATACAGAACTGTGTCTGGGGGACCTAAGCAGAAGAAATTCAAAAGAGGGAGGCCATGGCAGGTGGCAGGGGAGGGAGCAGCTTTAGGCAGAGGGTCCAGGAGGGACTTTCTGAGGAGGATTTTAAAGATGAAAGGATATTAGCTATGTAGAGATGTGGAGACAGTCTGCCTGGAGGACAGAACAGCAGGTGCAAAGGCCCTGAGGTGGGAATATGCTGGGCAGGTTCCAGGAGCAAGAGTGTTCCATGTGGCTGGGACAGTGAGCAAGAGGCAGTTATAGACAGAGGAGGGCAGGGGGGCTGCAACGGGCCTCGGGAATAGGGTGAAGGGGTGCACTGCAGAGCACTAGGGAGGTAGGGAAGGTGTGTGAGGAGGGGAGAGCCACGGTCTGATCCAGGATGCTCAGAACCCCCATGGCTGTTGTGGGGAGAAGGCTCTTCAGGGTAGGAGACCAGAAAAGAAGCAGATGGTGAGGCCTGGACCGGGCAGGCTGCAGGCTGCCAAAGTGGACAAGACAGGCCTGAGTCCCTGGCGGTAGGGAGTCCTTACCCCAGCCCACCGCCATTGCCCACTCCCTGACCCCCACCGTGAACTTGGGCGAACTCAGACCTGGAGAAGAACAGCGCCTGGCAGAGGACAGCGTGGGGATCGGCTGGACGTGATTCACAAGCCCCTCTGCTCCGTCACAGTTCAGACGGCACCTCCTGTTATTGAGCACTTACTGTTTGCCCGGGCCCACGCTCAGCGCCATTTGCACACGGGCCCCGCCTGACCTGAAGAGAGCCCACTGAAGCAGAGACAGTTGCCCCATCTTTCCCTTCTTTGTTTTTTTCCAGTACTGGGGAGTTGAACCCCGGGGCTCACGCATGCTTTTGCAAGCGCTCAGCCACTGAGCCACAACCCCAGTTCATTTTCCACTTTGTGTTTTGAGAGAGGGTCTTGCGAAGTTATGGAGGCTGCCTCTGGCTGTGAGCTTGTGATCCTCCTGCCTCGGCCTCCCAGGTTGCTGGGATTAAAAGTGTGCAACGCTGTGCCTGACAAGGTGCCCCTCTGCACTGAAGGAGGTGGGCTTTTTCCCAGGGCTACATGGCAAGACCACCCAGGTCCCCAGCTAAGCCTGGGTCTGTACCAGGGCTGTCCTGCCACACCCCACACTCGATGCCTGCATCTGGTCTGAGTAGGCCTCAGTTTGTGCAATGTAGCATCACCACCCTGGTCTGAGACACCGCTTCCTGAGCCTCGGGTTGTACAAGTCCCAACGTGCCAGCCCAGGAAGGCCCTTTTGGGGGCTGAGAAATGAGACCCAACTTCCCTGTGCACACCGTGGGGATACACGGGCTGGGGCTGGAGTGAACCCCCTGACCTCAAAAAGATCCTGCATATGTTATAAATCCTCCCACAGAAAGGCCACCTGAGCTAGGTATCTAAATGCCAGCACTCGGGAGGCTGAGGCAGGAGGATCGTGGGTTTGAGGCCAGAGGCAGTGTGTGCAACGTAGCAAGATCCTATCTCAAGATAAAAGAAAAACTCTAAAGGGGTGACTGGGGGTGCAGCTCAGTATCCTAGTGCCTGGTATCCTAGGTTCAATCCCTCAGTACTGAAAAAAAAAAAAAAAGGCATCTGTCTCGAGGTGCATATGTGCCTCGAACCTTCCAGAAGGCTGGGCTCTCAACCCATCTACATTCATTTCTCCAAGTTGGGGCGATGAATGATTTTCACCCCCATCTCCTCTCCCTTTGCATTTTCCAGGCATCTGTCTGATTGAGGACCAAGTTAAGGAGAGCAATCAGTAGTCGAAATGGGAAGGGCAAGATCTGGTCACCTGCTCTGGTCCCACAGGTGGGCCTGGAGCTCAGAGAGGTGCAACAGCCTACCGGGGGCCACACAGAGGGTGGGGAGAGGAAGCTGGGGTCCCTCATCCATGGCTTTTGTTCTCTGGGGGGCCTGACAAGTGGCCTTGGGCCCTGTCCTTTCTCGGGGGGCTTGGGTGTCCCTATCTGTCCTTAGTCTTCCTTCCTCCAAAAACCAGCTTCCAGATCTCGAAGGTGAGGCCTCCACAGCCCCAAGTGTCCCCAAATTCTGTGTCCTGGAGGCCGCATTCTGCTCCCCACTCCAGATAGATAAGTGGGCCGCAGGCTCACGGCAAGAGGGAGCAACTCTGCCTTTTCAGGAAGTCCTTTGGCTTTGGGGATCAAACCTCAAACACCAGTCCTTCACAATCTAAATGCATTTTTCGTGGTGCTAGGGACGGAAGCCAGGCCCCGCTCATGCTCCACAGGGCTTTACCACTGAGCTGCACCCTCAGCTCCTAAATACTTTTCTTTTAAAACCCAGGTTCATTCACTCCAAGAATCAGAGTTTCCTTGCTGCCAGATCCCCAGAGACCACACACACAGGCCCTGACCTTCCTCAGCGAGGATTCCCAGGCAGGCCAGGCAAGGCCCCAGCTATTTCTGACTTCTCCGGTCAGCAGCCAGGGCCAGGGGTGGCCAGGGACCTGGGCCTGCAGCATCTCCAGCCCTGCGCGGAGAGAGGCAGGGACGGGGCCATGCCTGGGAAGTCGTGAAGGCTGTGACCTGTTCCTGCCACAGTGTCTGGCTGAAGACACGGAGGCCCAGCGAAGGCGATGTCCCTGGGCGGCCGTGGCCCGTGGACGCTGGACTCAGTGCCCAGGTTCCTGCCGGGACCCACGAGGGCACCTCCCGGCAGGAAGACACAGCATTGTGCAGAGAGGCGCGGCTGACACCAAAGGGGTGCGCACCCAGAGAGGGGGCCCGGCTGCCCTGACGCGAGCCCAGAGACACAGCACACTCGAGGCATCACAGCGTCGCGCGGTTCCTCATCACCCAGCCCATCAGAGTCGACACATGCCAAAACCCCAACCACCCTGGGATGCAAAACCCGGACCCGCAAGCTGTCAGAAGCACAGCCCTGAACAGACAGCGCTCAGACTCCCCTCGCCACATCCTCTGGACACACAGCCACCCGGGTCGCAGCCTTGCCATCCCCACCCTGGCACCCACACCCCTTAGGCGCGCACCGCACCCCTCGGAAGCCCAGCAGCACGCGGATCTCCCACCCCCACCAGCGCCCCAGGACCCTGCGCGCCCTTCCACCCGGCCCGCCCCGCCACGCACCTGCTGGGCGCCGGGCGTATCGGCGAGCTGGAGCGGACCCACCGCGGCTGCAGGTGACTGCCAGAGGGCGGCCCCGCCCCTTCGAGGTGATTGGTCGGGGAGGGGATCATTTGCGTAGGGGGCGTCGCCGAGGCGCTGCGATGGGCAGGCACTGGGGCGTGGCTCCGCCCCAGGGATTGAGGAGTTGGGCGCCCAGGCCGCGGAAGAAGCAGAGGTCGCCGACCTATGCGGGGCGCAGAGGGGCTTGGAGAAGGGGCTGTGTGACGCTCTCACGGTGCGCCCCTGACCTTACGGTCATCCTAACCTCAATGTGGCCCCTGTCCCTAACCCCAGATTTGTTCCATCCTGGATGAGAAAGAACTTCGATCCTGGATGCTGACCCAGCTCGGCTGAGCCCCTGTCGCAGGCCACGCTGACTCTCGCTCTTACCAAATACAGATTGGCTACATAAGGGGCTCTGGGGTCACCTGTGGGGCCTCGGCCGGCTGTGCTCCCTCCAGCCACACAGGCGGGTGACAGATTGCTGGTCCCACCACCCTGCCCCACCTTCTTCCCCACAGTCCCCCAAACACCCCCTTCCTCCACCTTCTCTCTCCCTTCTCGCTGCTGCTTCCCCCTCTTCAAAGGTCAGCTCTCGGGGCGTCTAGGGCTGTGTCCCAACCAAGAACTGTCAATCCATCCCTCCCCCTGGGGTCCC
>VMDO01027523.1:0-25113 GCA_007922755.1 Pedetes capensis | reverse complement strand
TATGCCAGTCCATTTTAGCTCACTGATGCCTAGAATGTCAATGTTTATGCGATCCATTTCTCTCTTAACAATTTCTAACTTGCCTAGATTCATACTACGTACATTCCATGTTCCAATTATTAATGGATGTTTACAGTTGTTTCTCCTCATTTTGAGTCGTGTCACATCATCACGTTGAGCACCCTGGGGTTTTACTCCACTTCCCTCATCATGGTAGACTCTACTTGGAGGAGGCAACTCTTCCCCAGTAGTCTTTTGAGTGCCTTCCAACCTGGGGGCCTCATTTTCAGGCACTATATCTGACAGTGTTTCTTTGCTATCCATAGGGTTTTCAATGGCTAGTTGCTTCAGGAGTGGCTCACCAGGTCCTACTCCCTAGTCTGTCTTAGTCTGGAAGCTCAGCTGAAAACCTGTCCACCTTGGGTAACCTTGCTCATGTCTAAGGTTACAGTGGCAGAGCTCTCAGCCTCATCGCAACACGCAAGCCCCCACGGCAAACTGACACAGGGTCTCTCTGGGTTGTGCAGGCTGCCTGTGATCTTGGGCTTGCAAGCCTCCTGCCTTCGCCCCCAAGCTGCTGGGAATGCAGGTGTATACCACCGCACCTGACTATAGCGATTTTATACGTGGGTGGGAGCGTGTATGCGTGAGGGTTTTTTTTTTTTTTAATTTTTATTTGCTTCCTTCCCTGTTTTACTCTCTTCCCTCTTTCTATTCTCCTTCTCTTTTTCTTATGCTATATATGCATCCTCGTATTAATTATTTTACCATCAGAGCCCCCACATGTCTGTAAGTTTGCCGTGGGGTTAGACATGAAGGACATTATTATTAAACTAACAAACCAGATTCAGAAAGACAAATACTTCATGATCTCATTTACATGTGGAATCAAAAATGATGATCTCAAGAAGTTGATAGTAGAATAGTATCAAGGCTGAGGAAGAAGAGTTGGGAATGCTGGGGAGAGTCAGGTTGGGAGAGGTTGGGAACTATGTTATAGTTAGTTAAAGAACTATGTTTTGGTGTTCTGTGGCATGAGGGTAATGGTAGATACCTATAATTTATTATTAAAACAGTGATAGAAAATATTTTTAATATTTTCACCACAAAGAAATGGTAAATATTCTAGGTCAGTAGTCCCTAACCTTTTTGGTAGTCGTCACCAGTTTATTGTCCTCCTATGTGAATCTAATGCCACTGCTGATCTGACAGGAGGCAGAGCATAGCCAGTAATGAGAACACTTAGGAATGTCTGTAAATACAAATGAAGCATCTCTTGCTAACTCACTTACCACTCACTTCCTGTGTGGCCCTGTTCCTAGTGACTTATAGCTATCCAAAGCCTAGTAGTTAGAGACCACTGTTGTAGGTGACATGTATATTTACCTGTCTTGAACATTCCATAATGTATACATGTATTGAAAGATTATATGTTGCTGTTGGTGGTTGGTGCCGTCAAATTGTGTCCGACTCATAGCGACCCTCATAGGGTTTTCAATGGCTGAATGTTTCTGGATTGCCTTGGGATTGTATTGCCAAGTCCTTCTCCCATTTTTGTGATGCTAGGAATTGAAACTGGGTCTTCAGAGACTGCAGAGCAGCGCTCTACCAACTGAGCTAAATCCCAGCTTCGAAATAGTATGTAGTGCTCCATAAATGCATAAAATATTTTGGAATTATATACAATGATTAAGAGGAATTAAACCCTAACACTTGCCACAGCATGGACAAATCTTGAAAACTTTTTTTTGTGACACATCTATTACAAAAGGGTGACTATTGTATCATTTCACTTTTATGAGGTACTTGTTGTTGTTGTTAGGTGCCGTCTAGTCGGTATCCGACTCATAGCGACCCTCATAGGGTTTTCAATGGCTGACTGTTTTGGGATTGCCTTGGGAGTGGATTGCCAGGTCCTTCTCCCATTTTTGTGGTGCTGGGAATCGAACTCGGGACCTCAGAGACTGCAGCACAGCGCTCTACCAACTGAGCTAAATCCCAGCCCTTATGAGGTACTTAGAATAGTCAAATGCATAGAAACAAGTAGAATGGACGTTACCAAAGGCTGGAAGAGAAAGGAATAGAAAGTTACTTTTTAGTAGGAATACAGTTGCTGCCTGGGGTTATAAAAAAAATATAGAACTACATAGTGGTCATCACTGCATATCTTGTGAATGTATTTAATGCCACAGAAATGTTTTTTAATTGGAATTTTATGTTTTATAATGTTTCCACACTTAACTAAGGCTATTTTTAAAAACAGAGGAGAGAATAAGAAAAGGATTTGTAACATTAACAATTTTCCATTGATAGCTTTTATTCTACATGCTTACTCATGTTTTAAGTGGATTATTTACTTAGAACACTTAATAAAATTAATATTAATTATAATAAACTTCCTCTAGAAGGAATAGAAATCTTGATTATCTTTGAAATTATTAAATAAATTAAAATTAGTAACTTAAAATATCCTAACAGGAGAAATTATGAGGCCCTCAAATTAATTTTATATGAGCTTTCCATTGTTGTTGTTGTTGTTGTTGTTAGGTGCCGTCGAGTCGAGTCCACTCATAGCAACCCTATGTACAGCAGATCGAAACACTTCCCGATTCTGTGCCAGGCAAACGATCTTATTTATGTTTAAGCCCATTGTTGCAGACACTGTGTCAATCCATCTGGTGGAGGGTTTTCCTCTTTTGCATTGACCTGCCACTCTCCCAAACATGATGTCCTTCTCCAGAGATTGATCTCTCCTAACTACGTGTCCAAAATATGTAAGACGCAGTCTGGCCATTCTTGCTTCCAAGGAGCACTCTGGTTGCACTTCTTCTAGGACAGATTTGTTGGCTCTTTTGGCAGTCCATGGTATATTCAATAGACGTCTCCAGCACCACAATTCAAAAGCATCAATTCTTTTTCTGTCTCTCTTGTTCAATGTCCAGCTTTCACAACCATATGATGCCACTGAAAATACCATGACATGAGTCAGACACACCTTCGTCTTCAATGTGACATCTTTGCTTTTCAATACTCTAAAGAGATCTTTTGCCACAGCTTTTCCTAGAGTAAGGCGTCTTTTGATTTCTTGACTGCTGCTTCCATGGGTGTTGATTACAGAGCCAAGCAAAACAAAATCTTTGACAACTCCAATCTTTTCTCCATTTATTGTGAAGTGGCGTGCTGACTCAGTTGTAAGGATTTTTGTTTTGTTGGTGTTTAGTCAACCCATATTGAAGGCTATCATCTTTGATCTTCATCAGTAAATGTTTTAAATCCTCTTCACTTTCAGCAAGCAGAGTTGTGTCATCTGCATAACGCAGGCTGTTAATGAGTCTTTCTCCAATCTTGATGCCGCGTTCTTCCTCATAAAGTCCAGCTTCTCGGATTATTTGCTCAGCGTATAAATTGAAGAGATAGGGTGAAAGTATACAGCCCTGACGCACACCTTTCTCAACTTTAAACCACTCAGTGTTTCCTTGTTCTAGTTGAACAACTGCCTCTTGGTTCATGTACAGATTTCTCATGAGCACAATTAGGTGTTCTGGTATTCCCATTTTCCAAAGTGTTATCCATAATTTGTTATGATCCACACAATCAAATGCTTTTGCGTAGTCAATAAAACATAGATAGACATCTTTCTGATATTCTCTGCTTTCAGCTAATATTCACCTGACAACAGCAATGATGTCCCTGGTTCCCCACCCTCTTCTGAATCCTGCTTGATTTTCTGGTAATTCCCTGTCTATATACTGCTGCAGTCGCTTCTGAATGATCTTTAGTAGAATTTTGCTGGTGTGTGGTATTAATGATATTGTCTGGTAGTTTGCACATTCAGTCGGATCCCCTTTTTTGGGAATAGGCACAAATATGGATCTCTTCCAGTCAGTTCGCCAAGTAGCTGTTTTCCAAATTAATTTTATATGAGCTTTCCATACTTTTCCTAATTACATAAACTCCAACACAGAAGAAAAAGGTTTTCTAATAAAAAGGTATACAAAACGCAAGAAAACTCATTTCACAGATAAAAAAAAATCTTTAGCAAGAATGAAGGGATCTGTGTATCCAAAGCCAGATGGAGTATTTTGAGGGGAATTAATGGCAATGTGTCTTTTACTGTAAATTTATAAATTTAAACATTCACCATATATTCTGATCACACCTCTTATGTAAAGGAGAAATGATTTCATATGCAAACAAGGAGACATGTGAAATAATATATACCAAGACTGATTGTAAGGGCAAAAATCAGAAGCAACTTAAAACCTGTCAGTAAGAAAATGGATAATAAAATGTGCTGTAGTCATATGATGGAAATCTCTCACAAAAAAGGACGAACTGTAGATACACTATGGGTAACTACAGTTATGAAATAATGTGAATGGGTCTTTTCATAATGACATAACTGAAAAGGAATTTCCCACAAGCTACATGTAACATAATACTATATTTCTAATATTTATGAGCAATGAACATAAAATGGAAAAAAAGAAATGAAAAAGTACGAAGTGAGAAACACAAATTTCAGGAAAAGAAGAATGAGAGTTTGGATAGGCTGCTGCTACTTACATGGACCTTGTTGTTGTTGTTGTTAGGTGCCGTCGAGTTAGTATTTGACTCATAGCGACCCTCATAGGGTTTTCAATGGCTGATTGTTTCGGGATTGCATTGGGAGTGGATTGCCAGGTCCTTCCCATTTTTGTGGTGCTGGGAATTGAACTCGCGACCTCAGAGACTGCAGCGCAGTGCTCTACCAACTGAGCTAAATCCCAGCCCTACATGGACCTTAGTTGTTGTCAATTCTTGTTCTTGGATGGTACATAAACCTTGAAAATATTATTTTGAAAACAGCTGACAAAGGTCAGCCTTATGTAAGTCAACAATTACGGTGTGTCTTGAACCAAAGACTACTTAGTGAGACGATTCATCAGAACTGAAGTCCACTTAGGGAAGAAATGAATGATTCAAACACACCTTCTCCCAGGGTCCCCCATTAAATCCTCTTTTCACCACAGGCTGGGTGAAGGCTTCATTTCTGTTGGCCCAACAGATTGCACTGTAGTGGTGGCCCCTGTGAATCGGAAGAGGCACTTCGTCAATGAGTGACTGAAAATGGGCATGAGTCAAAGTAGTTTAGAGAGGGGACAGAAGAAAAAGACATTAAAGTAAGGACACAGATAGTAGATGGTGGCTGGAAGGGCTTATGCTTTGTTCTTGCTGCTGGTAAAAGAGCCTTCCTGCACCATGGAGCATATCTGTTCTCCCAGAGACTCAGCAGGCAGACACAGGAGGATCATGAACTCAAAGCCAGAGGCAACCTGCTTAACTGAGCAAAACTCTGTCTAAAAAGAGCAAAATAAAAAGGAAAATAGGGGTGTGGTTCAGTGGTGGAGTACTTACTGTGCAGGCACAAGGCCCTGGGTTCTATCCCTAATACAGAAAAAGAAAAGAAAAAGAGAAAAAAGAAAAATATTAGGAAGGAAAGAAGGAGGGAAGGAAGGGAGGAAGGAAAGTAGAAAGGAAAAACAGAAAAGAAAAAGAAAAGAAATGAAAGAAAAAGAAAAAGAGAAGGAAACAAAGCTTTCCCATACCCCAGCAATCTGAACAAAAACTTCCATTAACCAAACACACAGAAGGAGCTTTCCTGCATGTTAAGAAAGCATAGTCTTCTGGTGAACTGGGCCTTCATCTCTCCAACCCTCAAGAATGTTCTCTGATCTCAAAATCCCATGTTTAAGATACTTCCCAGGTTCCCCTCCCTGCCTTCTTACCATCTTAACACAAATTTGTTTGATGTCCCAAGGCTATTCACAGGTCCTTTCTTCCATGTTGGCCAATTCTTGCTTTAAGATCAAGACTAATGGAACTCTGGTGGAGTTCCATTAGGTCATTTATTTGTTCTTCTAATCATTCACCAATATATCACTCTCCCTGACTGGTTGGCATAATTATGGAATACCACCTCTAAGAATGTTCTTTGAGGGTCTCACAGGCTTCCTCCAGTCTGGTGTGGGTTTCCCAGATCTCCTGGATCTCACACAGGTGACCATCAAATCCTGAGCTGTGCAAGTTCAGGATGTTGGTTTGGGAGCCTGATACTCCTACAATGATGCCCACAGTGGTGCTGTTGGCTCCCACTGAGCAAGCATGCCATGAGAACCATCTTCCTTACTCTTGTATCTTGGGCCCCACTGAAAGTTTGAAATCACCGCCAAGGCCTTACCCCCGTCATCAACTTGTCCTTCCACTAAAAACTCGTTCAGGTTAAGGATGTTGTCCACACTGCCAAAGTTGTCCCAAATCAATCAGGTAATCTCCCTGAGCATTGAGACAAAGACCCCTGCTGTTAAGTGGGCAGCCTAGAAGAAGCTGGAAAATCTGCTTTTGACCCTATTCACCACCTTTGCTGAAGCCAGTCACCTTTGCTCCCCCATGCTTCATCCCCTGGATGCATGTCTCTGAAGACATCCTTTGACTTCCAAGGGATCCCATTCCGCTATACCCCTCAGTTTCCAGTGGAAGTGCTCCAGCTCCTTGCATAGCTGGAGGGTGGTGTGAGCAGACTTTTAGTTCTTCTTCTCAAAAACCTACTTGAAGCAGATGGGCTGCTTCTTGTCCCTGCTCTCAGCAAACTTCTAGGACTCAGCAATGCTGTCTTCCTAGGCTGTTTGTGCAATCTTTATCTGTTCTGTGAGCTTTCAGACCTTCTGCTGCAGGTGAGCAGTGCTGCATTCATGCTCTGAAGATCTGGTATTCCATGCATAGAATCTGTGTGGCTGCTGTTATCTATTGAGTGGCCACTGCACTGGAAATCTTGGAGAAGCTCCTTACTTGCAATATCTTGATCCATTCTGCAGGAGTAAAAATGCAGCATCCTCACAAGCTATTTCCAAAGCACCACAGCTGGCAGGAGCATCAGGTACTGGATGAAGAACTGGGTCAGGCTGACTGTTTAACAGCTGCCATTTTCTAGCCACATTTCCTCCTGATTTAGCGACTTCCCTCAGAGACCCTGTGCTCACTCTGCAGCTCTGTCTTCTCTTCATCTTGCTTTGCATTCAGATCTGTGGCACAACACAAGTTAGAGCTCTGTGGTGGGTGGGGACACCTTCAAGGTCAGTCCATTTCCAGCTCTGGATCTGTCTGAATTTGCTATATATCATATATTGTCAAAAATCACCTCTAATGCTGCTGTTAGAAATGCATCAGCCTTGGTCTATCACATTAAGATACTCCAAAGTATTTTGGGTCATTTAAAACAACTTTTATGCTGATTCTGTCTGCTTTCTGGTTTATATACCTTGGGATATGCCTCTAGGATAAGATCATCATATAATGGTTGGCTACCCAAAGTTTCTATCAGTAGGCTTAATATGCTTACTTGCAAACTTGAAGAACTTTAAACATACTAAGCTGGAAGAATTAGGTAGGGATTTTCTTCAACAGTGACTATGCATTAGGCTTCTAGGTGAAGGCTTTGTGCCTATCTTCATTGTTCTTCCTCAAGCACTTCTAGGGTGTACAAGAATCCTTTAAGGAAAAGCAGCATGGAGGGGAGGAGCAGCTGGTTTCCTTGACAGTGCCTTTGCATGTTATCACAAATTTATTCTATATTGGCAACACCTTTCCCTTCTCCTCATATTTGCCACAGAAAAATCCATTCTTTCTCAGGAGTGGGATACATTGGATGGTTGCAAAGACAGCCCCAGGAAGGCACACTCAATTGTATGATTTTGGTCCATCCCATAAGAACTTTTTTTCAACATTATATCCTATCATGACCCAATAGGAATCTAACCAAGCTCCCTTAGAAAGGACCCAAGTGCTACATGAGAGGAACACTGGGCCTCAGACCTGTCCTAAGGGGCTCTAGTGTAAAATTCAAACCTTAGTAATTCAATGGTAGGTAATGATTTAACTTCAGAGTGGGAGACATGATGTCAAATCAGATTCATTCCTTTCAGAGGATTATATGTCTAGCAGGCTAAGCTTTTACAAACCAAGCTGCATAGCAGCAGGTACTTTGAAATTTTAAAGAAACTTGAAATCTTCAGTATTTTTCAAAGGTGGGGTTAAAAAACTGCAGAAAGTAATTTCAGAGGACAGTGTTAATGATAGGACACTGAATTTTCTGGAGTGTTAGAGTAAGAAGGTGGCACACATTGAGAGAAAGCAGGTAATGTTGTATCTTGAGATCCCTTTTCTCTGCATTCTTCCGTGCTACCTGTTTTAAACTTGCTATAATTTCACGTAGGATACTCTACCAGTTCCCAAAAGCTTTGTATCTGTAATGTTTCACAGAAAATGAAGTTAGTTACAAAATAGGGAGAACAGCCCTGTGGAAAGAAAAATACAGTTTAAAAATCATATTTCCTTTCAAGTTACGTCCAAGGCACATTCTTGTTGGATGAGGCTGGTGGTGTTGATGGTGATGATGATATCAATGCTGTTGCTAACACTTATTGAGTTCTAATTATGCTGGCCATTTTGCCAACCATATGACACTTACTAATTTAATTTTATGCAAAAGACAACTTTGTGGTATATACATTCTTTTCTCAACATTTTGGTAGACTGAGTGAAACACTGAGAAGTTGAATAATTAATTCCTCAAAACAATCAAAGAATAAATGAAGGATAATAACAAGAATTTGAAACAACATAGAAATAATCCACTCTATGACATGAATGTCAGACAACACTGATTGTGAAATCTGGACCAAAATATCAAAGGATATAAATAAACCAAAATGATAATATGATACCTCTAAGAAATCAGATTTTAAAAGAAAGGAACACTTATGCCATCACCAAAAAACTGAACTTTATTCAGGAAATGAGAGAAGAGTTACAATTTTCAGGGAGTAGAAATCCCTGCCTGTGTGACAGACACACATGGGAAACATCCTCTTATGGCACCAGGGAGACCACTGCCACTCTTTCTTCCAAATGACTGTGGTGCTGGCACTGCTGAGGACAGATGCTCTCTCTGGGCAGTAACAGCATTACAGCCTCAGGAAGGACACCTTTGACTGCCAGGAATCATCACAGGCAGATGGCAGGAGAAGCGTGGAGAAAGTCCCTCTGCATCAGGACAGGCTTTGAGAGAAGATGAAGGAGTTGCTATAGAAGCAGGGGAGCCAGTTGTCCTCGTCTTTTCCTGGCCCTGATGAATCCTGAAGCCATCACTTGCTCTTGGGTGGGCACTTCTGCTGGCAGGGTGTGGGGGGTTGCATAGGAGGGCATTTCTGCTGGCACAGCTGAGGTGGGCAGGGCTCAGGGCACTTCGGGGGTGGACAAGGCTCAGGGCACTTTGGAGGTGAGCAGGGTTCAGGGCACTTCGGAGGTGGGCAGGGCTCAGGGCACTTTGGAGCTGGGCACATAGGAGGAGGCTGGCAGGGCTGCTTGCACTGCTGCTGTTGGTAAGACATCTTGCTGGAGTCTCAGAATCTGAAATATATATAATATATAATATTTAGATATATGTATATATATGTATGTTTGTGTATATATCTATGTGTATATGTATAGATTAGGCAATTTTCACTGGAATGGACACCCACAGAGAAAGAAACCAATATTATATAACATCAGGGGATATTTGTTATCTATCCAAGAATATACAGTAAGTTTTCAATTCACTGTTTATGACTTTCTGGCTTCTCCCTTCCACTTTAGCCAATTGATCATCAGTCTTCAAAACTATTCTGTTTTTTTTTTAATCTCATCCAGTTCTCCAAAGAAAATTTCTGTTCAAATGAACTCAGTAGTGTTGTTTGTGGGAAAATAAATTTGGCCTGAAAGGCCAAAACAAGTTCAGAAATCCTAGGCAAGCTCCAAAACAAAGCCCATCATCATTATCTCTTGTGAAGTCCCAGTAGGCTGACTAGGGTATGGAGCAAAGGGCTGCTCAGGAAGAAGTGAAGGGTTTCTTGCCTGCTTAAGGCATAAACCTTCTAAGGTGGCACCAAAAAAGTATTGAAAAGGAAGAAGAAACACTGTTCCATCCACTTCTTCTAATCAAACCTTCCCTATTACCTTGTTTTTCCTCATGGATAATATACTATCCACCAAGAAAGAAAGAAAGAAAGAAAGAAAGAAAGAAAGAAAGAAAGAAAGAGAGAGAGAGAGAGAGAGAAAGGAGGAAGGAAGGAAGGAAGGAAGGAAGGAAGGAAGAAGGAAAGAAGGAAGGAAGGAAGGAGCTAACACCATGCCTCATCTTGTCCTATTCCTAAGTTTCCATCTATTAAATAACATCTATCCCATGTTTGAAATATGAACCTACCAAACATGGTGATTCTGGATTAAATTCAACACTTGAAAAGACCACAAAAACATATAAACTCAGGATCTCAGACTCACCGGATTCTTCAAAGCAGATCAGAACTTGAGTACCAGGAGTGTAGTCTGCATGCACCAGAGGACCTCTTTATAAGACCTGTTGCCCCACCCAGGGGAAGTGGAACTGACTAAAAGTGAGTTGGTCTAGCAATTTCCCAACCCAAATGCAAATCCATCCATAACCAGCTTGACAGACTCTGAAAAATAGGAAATATCCAGTACCCGGACATCCTCTTAGAGTTAACTGCTCCTGACTCAGAGGCCCTTCCGTAGATCTCAGTTTGAGTAACAGACGCCAGATGGAGAAATTAGGAGATTCTCTAATTGGAGGTTAAAATTTCTCATTCTTGATTAAGGAGAAGCCCTGTTGTACAGCTTCCCTGAATCTTAAAGCTGCCTGACCTCTTTGCTCCATATTAGCTTATTACCATATGGTGGGATGTGGACTCATTTATTTCCATCTTCAAATTCCTCCTACTCGACCTATAAATTCCTCCTATTTGCCCTTGTGCAAGAAGGAGAAAACTAAAAAAAACCTGAGATCTGGTAGCACTTCCATCTGTGACAAGCCCTGTGACCATGGCCTGGTCACCTCTCATTCCTAGGTTTAGTATCTGTGTACAGACAGGGGAAAATAACACCTGCCTCTCAGAGGGGGTGCTCATGACAATGAATTATCCCTTGATCCTGCACAAACCTCAGATTTTCTATACCACCTCTATATTCGTATATAGTACCCTCGACTCCAAGTTCATTTTTTCCCCTTAGAAAGTTTCTTCTACCAACTGAAAGGACCTTCTCTTCCAGAATAGATTTTTATTTTGGTGTGGAATTCAGTCCCTTTGGTGCTTTTTGTACTTGCTTTCCTCAAAGATGTGCACTTGACCCCTTTTATTTTTTAAAAAATAATGTATTCTTAAATATTACACTTAAAAATGGCTTAAGCCTTTCATCACAGGCTGTCAATGTAATTCCAGCTATTCAGGAGAGAGAGGCAGGAAGATTGCAAGTTCAAGGCCAGAAAGACAGCCTAGGCAACTTAGCAAGACTGTGTCTCAAAACAAAAACTAAGAAAGGGGTTATGTGTGTAGCTTAGTGGTAAAGTACTTACCTGGAATGTCAAGGACCTGGTTTCAACACCCCTGTAATAAAAATAAATAAATTAAAAAGAAAAAAATAAAGAAATAAGATGGGAAAAGTAAACAAACATCATAAGCATTCATTCAAAATTTATTTACAGAAACACACCTATGAGGTCCCTTTTGATGTTTGCACAGGGCAGAACACGGTGCACAGACTCACAACATCACATGGAGATGAAGAATTTGAGATTTGGAAAGGGAGATGATCAGGACGTTAAAAGTCTGAAACCTACAAGGACATATGAACATTCTGCTCCCACATTTCAAATTTCTCTGTCTTCCCCACACAGTTTACTATTTTGAAAGATAGTGTTTTAAAAATTTGTTTGTATGCATCTTTATTCTCTGTCTTCCTCCAAAGCTCCTCACCTCTTCCACCTATTATATTATCTTCTCACTAACACGTACCAAATTCCGTGGATAAGAGTCATACCTGGTATTCCTCTTATCTGTGCAAATTGGTAGACCTTTTCGCTCAAGATATCAGCTATCAATGGATTTATGGGACACTCATTTCACTTCTCTATTAATTTTTTGTTGACCAGCGTTCTGACTAGAAACTGTGAATTAAGCCTTTAAAGTGATGTTGCTAGAGCCTCCTTCTCTTGGCCAAATAATCAGACTTCTTTCAAAGAATGTGGTTTTGTAATTGGAGAAATATAAAGAATTGGAGAAAGAGGGAGAGGAAGGACTTTAAATCTCTGAAGCAGTCACCAGTTAGGCTACACAGAGCTCAGGAGGACTAACTCAACTCATCATCATGTCCTCTCAGTGAAGCAGGTTAGGTTCCCAGAACTGTCATTGCTCCTGATGGTAAAGAAGGACTTTTGCCCAAGGTCACCACTGGCCGTGATTCTCCAGGGACAGAGCCAACACTTTAACCCCTGAAGCCAGATTTGACCAATGATGTCATTACTACGTGGATCATATAGACTGTTACACATGCAAAGGAGCAAAGGGAAAAGTAAAGGACTTTACGTGGTACATCACTAGCTACTCTTCATAGCCTCACATCACACCTAACACATAAACCCATCTAAAAATTGAGGTTTAGCCAGTCAGAAGGGATTACAGTGCCAGATAACACAGTTTGGGTTGCACTTTTAGATGCTCCCTCTGAATTCACCCCACTCAAACAAGCATTCTGTTATGTGAAATAAGAGAAATAAGACAATCCCACAAGGCAAGTATGGCATTTTGTCTCTTTTATGTGGAATCTAGGGGGATGAAAAGGATTTGAAACTAAAACAGTGAAGATATTCCTTTTATTATGCGCTCAAGAGTGGTGTAGCTGGAACCTATGTCATCATACCATAGAGACATCTGCACTACCAGGTTCATCAGCATTGTTCACAATTGTGAAGATATGGAATCAGCCTAGATGTCCACCAACAGAACAATAGGTTGTTTAAATGTGCCATATATGCACAATGAAGTATTATTTCACAATAAAGAGGAATGAAATTATGTCATTTTCAGGAAACTAGATTGAACTGGAGATCACCATTTTAAGCAAAATAAGCCAGATTTAAAAAGACAAATAGCACATGTTTCACTCATGTTCAGAAGTTAGATTTATCTTAAAAATAAAAGATATATTATATATGAAGGTTTATATATAAAAATGAATATATGTATATATATGCTTATATACATGTGCATATATATATGTGCATGCACACATACATACATACACTCAATATTGGAAAGTACACGAGGATACATCTGGAGTAGGAAGGGGTTATTGGAACAGAGTGGAAACAACATGATGGGTAATGAAGAAGTACAAAATTCATGGAACAGTTGTATGAAAATCCCATATTGAAACTCATTATATTATATACCAATTAAAGAGCAACAGAAAAGAAAGCAAAGGGGTAATTACTACAGATGCTCAAATAAGAAAAAAAGAAATAGAGATGATGGATGAAGAGGTAGTAATAAACCAGGTGAATGTGATCAAAGTACATTATATACATGTGTGGAAATGTCATAATGAAAGCCCTTACTTCATACAACTAATATATTACAACAAAATGTTCAATGCATTTTGAGTTGACTTTTTTATGGGGTGAGAGATGGGATCTAGTTCCAGTCTTACATGTGGATATCCACTTTCCCAGTACCACGTGTTAAAGATGCTTTTATCCACTATGTTTTGGATACCTTTGTCAAGAATCTGATGGTTGAAGCCACTTGGGTTTACTGGATTTCTATGCTATTTCTTTGGTCTATGTGTCTGCTTTTGCACTACTACCATGCTGTTTTTGTTACCATGGCTCTAGTACAGTGTGAAATCAGATATTGTGATACCCCCCATGTTCTTCTGATTGCTCAGAACTGCTTTGACCATTCAAGGCCTTTTTTACTACAATATGGGCTGCACTTTTTTATAATGTAAAGAATGTCATAGAATTTGATTGCATTGAATTTGTATATTGATTTTGGCAATATGGCCATTTAATGATATTTATTCTGCTGATCCATGAACATGGAAGGTCCTTCCACTTGCTGGTGTCTTATATTATTTCTTTCTTAAGAAATTTTTTCTTAAGAGTATTATACTTTTTATTGTAAAGTTTTTAAATCATGGTTCATTAAGTTTATGAGACCTGAAACTTTGGATCTACTAGAGGAAAACATAGGGGAAGCATTTCAAGAATTACACATATGTAATGACTTTCTGAATAAGACTCCAATAGCTCAGGAAATAAAAACAAGAATTGACAAATGGAACCATATAAAGTTAAAAACCTTCTGCAATGCAAAAGAAACAGTAAACATGGTGAACAGACATCCTACAGAGCAGGAGAAAATCTTTCCCAAATTGTATCAATGAGTAGATTAATATCTATAATGTACAAAGAACTCAAAAAATTAAACAACATAAGAGCAAATAATCCAATAAACAAGTAGGCAGTAGAAATGAACAGTCTTTTCAAGCAAGTAAATATAAATCCATGAAAAAAAATAATCCAATAAATCAATGAAAAAAATGTTCAACATCCTTAGCAGTCAGGGAAATGCAAATCAAAACTGCATTGAGATTTCATCTCACCCCAGTCTGAATGGCTATTATTAAGTAAAAAAATAAAAACAAATGCTGGCAAGGGTGTAGGGAAAAAGGAACTCTTATTCACTGCTATAGGAATGTAAATTAGGCCAGAGATTATGAAAATCAGTATGGAAGGTCTTTATGAAACTAAAACTAGAAATTCCATATGACGCAGCCGTATCTTTGGGTATAACACCAAAAGAATCAAAGCCATCTTACTAAACTGACACACGCACACTAATTTTTATTACAGCACTATTCACAATAGCCAGATTATGGAACCAGCCAAGGTACCCATCAACAAATGAATGGATAAAGAAAATTATATATATATATATATATATATATATATATATACACACATACATATACACATATATATACATATACACACACATACACATGCATACATATACATACATTTATTTATTTATTTATTTATTATTCGGTCCCATCAAATTATGTCTAAATCATAGCAACCCTCATAGGGTGTTCAATGACTGCTTTGGGATTGCTTCAGGAGTGGATTGCCACATCCTTCTATCATTTTTGAGTTTTTGGGGATCAAACCCAGGTCCTCACAAAGTGCAGAGAAGCTTTCTACCAACTGAGCTAAACCCCATCCTATATATGCATATGTAGCATATATACAGACACACATATATATTCATATATATATGTATATGTATATATGTACATATATATATACTCAATACAGTTTTACTCTGTCATAAATAAGAATGAAATTATGTCATTCATAGGACAATTTATGTAACTGGAAGTCATCACATTAAGTGAAATAAGCCAGATTCATAAAGACAAATATTGCATCTTTTCTCTCATATGTGGAGGTAGGCAAAAGAAGAAGGACTTAAAACTGAAGGAGGAATTACCAGGCATGAAGAAGAAGAAGGAGAGAGAGAAGGTGTATAAAAGGGTAATAGATGGAGTGAACATGCTCTAAGTTCATTATATACATATATGGAAATGACATAATGAAACCTCGTACTTTGTACAATTAATATTTGTTCATGTTTTCAATTTTTTAAGAAAGGTTGGTAATCATTACAGTGTAGGCATCAATCCAGAGCAGCCCTAGTAACTTTCCAGGTTGAGGTGATCAACTTGAACTCTTGAATTATCTAATTTCCTCACAGACCCACGACATGAAATGCTGCCACTGATGAAGAGTAGTACCCAACAATCAAATATTCTGCAAGTTTGAACATCCAAGACCTCAGACATGGAATAGAGCATATTTCACACACACATGCATGTGCACGCGTGCACGCACATGCACAGACACACACATATTATAGGTCTTATGTGTCTATCTACATATCGTCTACCTTTGTATCTAACGAGCTTACCTTTATGATTTCTAAAAGGATACTTTACATGATAGGTATGCTTACTTGATTCAAACATTCTACAGTGTATACATGTACTGAAACATTACATGGTTCCTCATAAATATGTAAAATATGATGGAATATTGTTCATCCCTGAAAAGATAGGAAGTCTTGATTCATGCCACAACATTGATGAATCCTGGAAACATTACTTTATATGATATAAAATATAACAATTGTATGATTCCACTTATATGAAATATAGAGAGTCATCAAATTCATAGAAACAAGAAGAAGAGGGGAGGCTGCCAACAGCTAGAGGAGGGAGGAATAGGAAGTTACTGTTTAGCAGGTACAGAATTTCTGTCTAGGATGATTAAAAAACAATTTAGAAATCAAATACTGAGGGTTTTTGCCTAACATTGTGAATGTAGTTAATGCCACCAAGTAATTTTTGTTCAATGGGAATTTTATGTTTTGCATATTTTGCCATGATAAAAAGGATTATTTTAAAAACTGAGGAGCAAATAAGAAATGGACATGGAGCATTGCATGCAGCCTTTCCACTGTGTCATCAGATCGCAGAAGCTAAGCAAAGTTGTACCTGGTTAGTATTGGATGGGAGACTGCCTGGGAACACCACATTCTGTTGAAGGACTTAGAAACCCACTCCCCCACCTCCAAAGACATCAGTCATTGAAAACCCTATGAACAGCATAGAAGCACTGACAGTAAGGTTGTCTGTTGTACATAGGGTGGCTATGAGTTGGGCACATACTCGATAGCACCTAACAACAAACAACATGGAACATTAACTATTTTCTATTAATGGTTTTTATTCCAGATGCTCATGCAGTTTAAGGAGATTAATTACTTGGTCAGGATTTTAAAATACAATTAAAATTTATTATACAAATCTTCCCCCAGAAGCAATAGAAATCTTGATTATCTTTGTCATTATTAAGTAAACTGAAAAAAGTAGATTTAAATACCCCAACAAAAGAAAGCATGAGGCCCACAAACTAATTTTAAACAAGTTTTCAATAGTTTTCCAATTATATTAACTCCTGCATAGAAGAAAAAGCATTTTCTAATAAAAAATGGAATAAAATGCATGAAGAAACATTTCACAGATAAAGAATACATATGAATAATATACATATATATAATGTCATACTTTGAAGCTTTAGTGTTTAGTAAAATATGAATCAAGAGCACAATGAGATACTATTTGATACTTGTTTGTTAAAAATTAATAAAAAGATCATGTTAAATGTGGAAAGAATATGGTTTAATGGGATCTTTTGGGGTTACTAGAGAAGGGTGAAACAGTGTAGCCATTTCAAAACTATATGTTGTTGTTAGGTGCCGTCGAGTCGGTATCCGACTCATAGCGACCCTCTGTACAACAGGGGAAACACTATTGTCAGTGCTTCTCTGCTGTTCATAGGGTTTTCAATGGCAGATTGATTTTTGGGAGGGGGTTGCTAGGTCCTTCTCCCAAGCCTACAGCTTCTGGTGCTCCCAGGCGGTCTCCCATCCAGGTACTAACCAGGCCTGACCCTGCTTAGCATCCGAGATCTGATGGGATCAGATGCCACAGGGCTATGGCTGCAGGCTCAAAACTATATACCATAATATAAATATACCATGATGTAAATATACCGTAATATAAATATGAACCTACAGCCATAGCCCTGTGGCATTTGATTCCATCAGATCTCAGAAGCTAAGCAGGGTCAGGCCTGTTTAGTACTTGGATGGGAGACCATCTGGGAACACCAGGTGCTGTAGGCTTGGGAGACAGACCAGGTAACCCACTCCCAAAAATCAATCCGCCATTGAAAACCCTATGAACAGCAGACAAGCACTGCCAATAGTGTTTTGCCTCTTGCACACAGGGTCGCTATGAGTTGAAAACCAACTTGACGATACCTAACAGCAACAACATAATATAAATATAAGTATACTAAAATGATTCATAAAATTTAATATCCACACATAGCATAACTCAAAATACTATTCCTCAGTATAAAGGAGAAATATTTTCTTATGTGAACCAGAAGATACATTCAAAATAATACATAACAGGATTGATTGAAAGAGCAAAATCCAGAATCAATTTAAAAACTGTAGATAAAGCTCTGTAACATGCCACAAGTCTATAATGCCAGTGACTCAGAAGGCTGAGGCAGGAGGATTGCAAGTTTGAAGCTAGAGCCAGCCTGCAGAATTAAGTGAGACTCTGTCTCAAATAAAATTTTAAAATGAAGCCAGGTGTGCAGCTCAATGGTGGAGCACTTGCTTAGTACACATGAGGTACTAGGATCACCCCTCAGAACTGAGGGCAAAAAAAGAAAAACTTAGATATCAGAGAATGGGTAGTAAAACATGCTATAGTCATATGATGGAAATCACTTGGAAAAAAATCCATAAACTGTCACTTCCCATTTACCTTCAACAACACTAACGTTAAAGCTGTTCGTGAGAAGATATAAAGTTCTCCTCTACAGAAGAAACTTGCAAGCAATTCTCAGAATTCCAAGTGATTCTGATGGCAAACCCCTGAAGTCTTCGACAATGGAACAATTAAAAAGAAATTAAAATGCCATCAAAGTGGATATGATCTGTGTGATGATTACTCAAGGCAATATGCAAGTAAAGGAGTTAGAAAAAAACATGAGTTAGCAAAATCTTAATCATAGCATTATTCTGAAGAATTTTCACATCGCCATGTGTTTTGTTGAGTTTAAGCTTAACAACGGACAGCTCAAAACCATTCTAACAGATGCATGAAAAGATGATCACAGTCATCAGGGACATGAAAATTGAAATCATGAGATAGCACTTTTCTTACACTACAATGGCTATAATTAAAAAGAGAAGTAATAAATGTTAAAAAACTAAACATTAAGGAAGATGTGGAGAAACTGGAACACTCATAATGCTGGTGGGAACATAATATATCTGTAACAATTTTGGGAAACAGACAGTTCCTCAAAAGGTAATATGGAGATACCATGGGGTTTACTATTTCCCTTCTAGGCCTATTACTAAGAGAACTGAAATCACACCTGTAAGAAATATGTACAGGAGTTTTCAGCATTCATGACAACCAAACAGTAGAAATAATCAAAACATCCATCAACTGATAAAATGTACAGTCATACAATAAAATATTTTGCAATAAAAACAATTGAAGGGTTGATCCAAGCTACCTGTGCAGGAACTTTCATAACAGAGCCAGGCACAAAAGATTACAATTCAGTTTACATCAAATGTTGAGAATAGGCAGAGAGATTATGGGATGCCATAGCTGAGAGTGGAAGAGAGTAACTGCAAATGGGTACATGGTTTACTTCAGGGGTGATGAAAACATCTTAAAGTTAGATTATGGTGTTGGTTACCCAAATCTGATTATACTCAAATCCATTATAAATGTATAGTTTATGAGTTATACTTCAATAAAACAGTTTTAAAAAATAATATTAGATGTAGAAGTGGAAGTGTACTGACCCCAGGAGATACTCTGGAACATTCTTGAAAAATCCTTCTGCAATATCCTTCAGGTATGTTTCGGCATGGTCTTCAGATGTACCATGGTGTGACAGCCAAAGGACTCTCAAAAATACCACCACTGGGAGTCTGAATCTTTCTTAGAGGAAAAAAAGAAGCTTAATAACACTTAATACATCTGGTCTCATCAGATGTTGGAAGCTAAGCAAATCTAACTGGTTGGTCCTTGGATGAGAGAACAGCTGGGAATACTGGATGCTGCAAACTGGAGAAGAACTCAGCAGACCATTCTCAAAACAATCAGCTATCAAAAACCTTATGAAAAGCATAGAAGCTCTGACATTTGTGCTGGGCACAGTACAATGCCGAGGAGTGTTTCACTCTGTTGTATATAGGGTGGCTACGAGCTGGACCAATTCCACTCCACCTAACAATAATACCAAATATGCTGAAAGCAAAAAGAAGAGGGAAGACAGTGGGTAGCATCTGGGTAACTCCCACCATTAAACAAAGATCCCTGTGCAACAATGTAAATCATTACAGAAGATCCTTGGTGCAGTAGGCTGTCCTCCAATGACACAAAAACAGAATTTAAAGAATACACCAGAGATAAATACATTATAGTCAAAGTTGACATAAGGACACTTTAGAAAGAGGTCAGATGTATAACATGAAATTATTAATTTAATTGAAGATGTGAAAGATTCTGGGGTTGTCAGTCCTGTAAAATGAAGACCTCTGTTCATCAACACAGCAGAGCTAAGAAGCTAATCCAAAAATCCAACCAGCATCTGTAAGATGTAGACAGAACTTTGAGGAATGTTTCCTGGTACATACTACTGAACTGTGTGCCAGAAGGCACAGATATATAGGCACATATAAAGGGACAGATGGTGCATATAGGATGATCTGGATTGCCAGAGACCATAAGAAAAAAATCTGAATACCCTTCCATAGGAGTAATCTACTAATTCAAAATGTTTGTATTAGTCATATTTCAGGTTTTTGTAGTGATGTGCAATAGTCAACCTCTTGCTAAACCATGTGGGAGTCAGGAGAAGCATTTGTGAACAGTTTATGAACAGAGAACACTTTCAAAATATTTCCTTTTTGTGGTACAGTTGACATGCATATTCAATTATTGTTGTTGTTAGTTGTGGTTGACTCAGTTCCAACTCATAGCAACCCGATGTGCAACAGAAGAAAACACTCCCCAAATCTGTGACAGGTACATGATATTTTTCATGATTAAGCTCATTGTTGCAGTCACAGTTTCGGTCCTTCTAGTTGAGGATCTTCTTTTTTTCATTGACCTATCACTCTCCCAAACATGATGTCTTTCTCCAGGGATTGGTCCCTCCTGACTACATGTCCAAAATACATAAGACACAGTCTAGCCATACTTGCTTACACGAAACACTCTGGTTGCACTTCTGCTAAGACAGCTCTATTGGTTCTTCATTGTCTCTAATCTAAAATCTTGAAAAACAATAAATTACAGCTACACTATAATAAACTGTAGTTATAGAACAATATGAATGACTTTCTTCAAGACAGCATAAGTGAAAAAGCATGTCCCACATGACTATGTGTAAGTAATTATTCCTTTTTATAATATTTTTGAGCAATTAACAAAAATAGTAAAACAAAGAAATGAAAAGCTATGAACTGATAAACACAAATTTCAGGGAAAAAAGAATGGGGATTTGGATAAGCTGCTCCTGCTTATGTAGACCTAACTTTTTGTCAATCCTAGTTGTTGTTGGTACATCAAACTTCAACATATTATTTTGAAAACAATTGATAAACATCAACCCTATGTGAACTAATAATTGTGTCTTCAACCAAGGACTACTATGGATACAATTCATCAGAATTTAAGTCCTTTTAGGATAAAAAATAAATAATTCAGATGCATCTTCTCCCAGGATCCCTCATTTAGTCCTTTTTCACCACAGGCTGGATGAGGGTTTCATTTCATTGGTCTACCTGAGTGCATTGCAGAGGTCGCAGGGAACAGGAAGGGGCATTTATCAATGAATGTTATGAAAACAAATCTGAGTCTAAGTACATTAGAGGTGGAACAGGAACAAGGCACTAAAGCAGGGACACAAATATTGGTGGGAAGGGATACTCGCTCTGCTCTTGCTGCTAGTAAAAAAGGTTTTCTGCTTGGTGCTTTGACTCAGGCAACTCATGAAGCTGAGGCAGGAGGATGGCACTTTCAAGGCCAGAGGCAGGCTGTGCAATTTAATGAAACTTTGTCCCAAATTAAAACATAAAAAAGAGCTATGGGTACAGCTCAGTGGTAGAGCACTTGCCTACCATGCTTTGGGCTCCGGATTCAACCCCTAATACTAGAGTAGCAGGGAGAGCATCTCATATCAGCAAGGTGAACAAAAACTTCCACTGACAACATTCACAGGAATAACTTTCCTGCATTTTCAGCAAGTGAAAGGCCTACTACAGAGCTGAGCCATCATCTTTCCAGTCCCCCAGAAAGTTTTCAATCTCAAAATATTACCATTCAGAGACAATCTGGCTTCCCCTATCTTCATGTTGAGCATCTCCTCTTTCTTTCCTTTTTTTCTGTTTTCTTACTTTCTTTTGAGGTTGATTTGCGTGTGTGTGTGTGTGTGTGTGTGTGTGTGTGTGTGTGTGTGTGTTGTTTGTTTGTTTTGATTACAGTGCTGGGACAATACACCACTGAGCTGCATCCCCAGCAGACCCCATTTTTAACTTTTTCCTTTGAGACAAGACCTGTCTACATTGTGCAGGCTGCCTCTGGCTGCAAACTTACAATCCTCCTGCCTCAGCCTCCCAAGTTTCTGAGTTTACAGGGACACTCCACAGCACCTGAGTCTTTTTACCAACTTATTATGAATTTGTTCTTGATTGGCAACATTCTTCCTTTCTCATTATACTTATCACAAAAATCCATGGTTGTCACAAAAGACCATGTATAGCCAAAACACTTTACACTGCAAAACTAATACAGGTGGAATCACAATCCCTGACTTCAAGCTGTACTATAGGGCAGTGGTAGCAAAAACAGCTTGGTACTGGCACAAAAATAGGCCTGAAGACATGTGGAACAGAATAGAAGACCCAGAAATACCTCAACACACCTATAGCCACCTGATTTTCAACAAAGGAACAAAGCAAGTAAACTGGAAAAAGGATAGCCTTTTCAATAAATGGTGCGGGAAAACATGGTCATCTGCATGCAGAAAAATGAAAACCAACCCACATCTCTCAAAATGCATAAGAGTTAAATCAAAATGGATAAAAGATCTCAACATAAAACCAGAAACTTTAAAACTTATAGAAGACAAGATAGGCAATACACTTCATCATATAAGCATAGGAAAGTATTTCCTTAATAGGACTCCAATTGCTCAAGAAATTGCAACAAGAATAGATAAATGGGATTACATGAAATTAAAAAGCTTCTGCACAGCAAAAGAAACAATTAACAGAGTTAAGGAAACCCCACTGAATGGGAAAAAATCTTCACATCCTATACATCAGACAAAGGTCTAATTACCAGCATTTATAAAGAACCCAAGAAAAAAGCTCCCAAGAAAACAAATAACCCAATACACAAATG
The DNA here is from genome assembly GCA_007922755.1 of Pedetes capensis. Classification (NCBI taxonomy): domain Eukaryota; kingdom Metazoa; phylum Chordata; class Mammalia; order Rodentia; family Pedetidae; genus Pedetes; species Pedetes capensis. Next base: position 2,100 of record VMDO01027523.1, on the reverse strand, counting down.
GGCAAAGGAACTGAGTAGATAGTTCTCAAATGAAGAGTTCCATAAAGCCATGAAACACATGAAAAAATGCTCAATATCCCTAGTCATTAGGGAAACGCAAATTAAAACAACTCTGTGATTTCACCTTACACCAGTAAGAATGGCCAAGATCAACAAAACAAATAACAACAAATGCTGGAGTGGTTGTGGGGAAAAGGGAATACTCTTACATTGTTGGTGGAGCTGTACATTGGTCCAACCACTGTGGAAATCAATATGGAGGTATCTTGAAAAACTGAAAATAGATCTACCATATGACCCAGCTATACCACTATTGGGAATTTACCCAAAGGGGATGGGTCATCATACTACAGAGACACCTGCATGTTCATGTTCAATGCACCACTTTTCATAATAGCAAGGATATGGAATCAACCAAAGTGCCCTTCAACAGAAGAATGGATTTAAAAAACTATGGTATATATACACAATGGAATACTACACAGCAATCAAGAAATATGAAATAAGGCCATTCACAGCAAAATGGACGGAATTAGAGAAAATTATTTTAAGGGAATGAACACAACCTCAGAAAGAGAAATGCCACATGTTCTCACTCATGTGGAACCTGAATCAAAATTATAAGAAGGAAAAATCCTATATGAAGGTCGGATCATAATAAAAGAAAAAAAAATAAGAATGGTATTATTACAGATGGTTTAGAAGAAGCATATAATAGTTCTGACAAGGTAAAAAGAAAGTTTACTACAGAAAAAGTTTCTATCTTAAACATAACTGGAACCCAAGAATATATTGAAAAATATTATCATAAAAAGACAAGTAAATGGTAGAGAAATCTTCGATGGGGGTGGAACAGGGGGAGGAAGCATACAAGAGGGTAAGAGGGAACCTATATGAGTAATGTACAACAAAATGCATATATGGAAATGTCACAATGAAAAACATGTCAGAATGAATCACATTAAGGTGTACCTTAAAAATTTCCAATTTAAAAAAAAGAAAAGAATCCACGGTTGTCAGGAGCAGTAAATATTAGAGGATGGCATAAGACACCCTCAGAAAGGCATACTCAACTTTATATGCAACTGGCCAATCTCATAAAAACATTGTTTATCATAATGTCATTTAAAGCACCCAATAGGGATTTTAAATAACCTTCCTTGGGAAAGGGCCCAAATGAGACTGAAGAGAAGACCAAGACTCATATCAGCCGCGAGAAGCTGTTAAATTAACAGAAAACTTTGTGTTTCAATGGATAATCATGTTTTAAACTTCAAAGAAAAGACTATCTCCTCATTTAAATAATATTCCCATTTTGGACACATAGCACCACAAGAACAGATGTACTTATTACCTCTTTCAGAAGTTTTCTTCATTAGTAGACTATGAACCTATGAAAAAAGCTGTATAGGAGCAATAACTTTGAAAATTTGAATAGACATCACAAGCAAAAATATTTTACAAATGTGGAGTCAAAACATGCCAGAAAGGAATTTCAGAGGTAAATGACAACAACAGGACACTAGTTTTTATGGGGTGTTCCAGTGAAAATGTGGCATTCATGGAGACAGGCAGATAAATAGACTTTGTGGGACCCCTATTCTCTCCCTTTCTTCTCCATTGCTGGTATTGTAAAAGCTGCTATGATTTTACACAGAACACTCAACCAATTCCACAAAGCTCTTATTCTTCAGTAGTACATAGAAAATGAGGTTAATATAAAACAAAGAGAACAGACTACAACGAATAATGAAATTTGAAATTTTTAATTCCTATATTAGTCATTCCCAAACTACATTCTTGCAGCCACAAATGTGCTGTGGGTGATGATGATGGAAATAATGGTGGTCTGCTGCTGATGATAAACTACAGTCCAAGTTCTAACTAGGTGTCGGGCAGTGATGATGCAATGTTAATTTCCCCAAGCTCCTTGGTATAATAAGAATATCAGACAACCCAGGAAATAATGATTGTGAGAGCCTGATCTAGGGGTCAGAACTGGGCAGGAATAAACCAAAATGACAATATGATACTTTTAAGAAAGCAGACTTTAAAAGAATGAAAATACTTATACCATCACCAAAAAAATGAACTTTATTC
>VMDO01027522.1:0-25137 GCA_007922755.1 Pedetes capensis | reverse complement strand
GTGTGTGTGTGTGTGTGTGTGTGTGTGTGTGTGTGTGTGCATGGGTGTGGTACTGGGGTGTGAGCCCAAGGCCTTGAGCTTGCATGCTTTGCAAGTGCTAGACCACTGAGCTGCACACACAGCCCATTGTGTTTTTGTTTGTTTGTTTGTTTGTTTGTTTTGAGACAGGGTCTCACTAAATTATGCAGACTGCCTCTGGTCTCGAACCTGCAATCCTCCTGCCTCTGCTTCCCAAGCCACTGGGATTACAGGCATGCATCACTGCACCTGGGAGTCCTTATAAATTTTAAGTAAGAAAAGAATTATGGAATCTTCTAAGTATAAATAATTTTATAACAAATATTGTATAAATTCTTTCTATATTATACATTTCCCCCACATCTAAGAAGAACCCCAGAACAGAGGTAAACTGTAATCACTTTCATAGAGTTTGCATTTCTCTGCTATTTGTATTCTAATCTTGTTATCTAACCCAACCTGGTTTAGCGAAGGTAAGGAAGAGGGCAAAGACAAATCCTATATAAAAACCAAGAGTCCAGGAAAGTTGATATAGGAAAGCTAGAAGAGTTTTAAGATTCCTGTAATCTGGCCTGTACATTTTATAGATGAAGAAATCAAGATACAAGAAGATTAAAGATGATACTTGACAAAAATCAACAACTAGTTGTCATGCAAAGATAATAACCCAAGTTTTCTAAATTCTTGGTTATGCTCTGCTCCACCAGTTATGACATATTGTGTATGTTTTTCTTTTTTTAACTTGAAAGATTTAGCATTCCTAAATCTTATTTCTCTCTAAAGACAAGTCTCCAAATAAGGAAAGCTATGCCATCCATTCTATTTTCGAACTCTATGAAGGTTAATATATAAGATTCATAGGGTTCATTTCATCGATACGATTTAAATGAAATTCAGTTTCACTTTTTATCGTAAGAATAATAAACTGAACTTAAGAAATGGAGGTCAGATACATGTGGAAAAATAAAAAAATGATAAACCATGTCTGTTAAAGCCTGTACACAATCAGAATCTTTGGCATTTAAAAAAAAAATCGGATTTCTACTCCAGCAACACTTCTGATTTAAAGGCACTTTAGAAAACTATTGGATTAGAAATACATCTCAGCAATTTTCCTATCTGTAATCTGGTAAATCCTATTTTAAGTGTGAAATTGGAAATCATTTTGTTAACTACTTGCAAACTTACAATCAATCATAGAGAAAAGTTGTTCTTTCTTACCAGAGTAAAGTATGGATCTTTAGTACATTTTTGTGTGCGCATTCTTAATTATAATTACATTCGTAAACACTCTCCCAGAGCTAGAATTTTTTGCTGAGCACAATCTTTTAAAAAGAAAAGATACAATAAAGCAATGGAAGAACTTAATAATCTCAGTGTTTTACCTTAGCAATAAATAAAGTATCTCAAAGTTGCTCTGTATTGAGAGTCACATAAAACCTAAGTAATTATAATGAAAATTAACTATAGATAATACTTTTGTACAGAATGAAATATGATTCTCAAGGTAAGATTAAGTCTTTGCATTGCTACCTAGCATTTGAGACCTTAATAAATTTTTTAAACCTCAGGAGAATCTAACAAAGCATGCACAAGTAACTCTCACCACTGAGGCAAATCCTAGCTAGTTTTAAGTTGTTAAATGAGTCTCTCGAACTATGTATTTTTAATGTCATTTCCTTTATGTAAGTCAGCAGAGCACAGCAATTACCTGTTTATTTGCAATTAGCATAATTCAGAAACATTTGACATGCAGAATAAAAAATTAGGAAATATATAGTAAAGCTGGTTCACAGTTTGTGAGGCTCGGCTATTTTCTGTTTATTAGAATCTACATGTGAAATCTCTGGCTACAGGCTCCCTACACTCTGGTACCTACAAAACTCTTTGTGTGTAGGGAGGAATCAGGGCAAAGTATATGAGTTAACAGAACCACAAGTAATATTCTTATGCTGGCTTGCAAGTAGTTCCATCTCATTCATTTATATCACTAAATATCTCCCAATAACCATTGTTTTGTTGGAAGGCATTATCTAGTCTATTTTGTTTACTATTAATTTAAAACAGTGTGACTTCTGGGTGAGGTGGCACATAACTGTAATCCCAGACGCAGGAGGCAGAGATAGGAGGATCCAAGTCTGAGGCCAGATGCAGCCTATGAAACTTAGTGAGACCCTGAATCAAGATAAAACAAACAAACAAAAAAAAATTAAAGTGGATTGGTGGTATAGCTCCATGGTAGAGCACTTGCAAAATATGTGCAAGGGCCTGAGTGCAAGACTCCCAATACCAAAACAAACAGTGATAATATAATTCTATTTTATTGCTCCTTGTGTCTGTGTTTAAGACTTTAGAGAGCAGTACTACTCAATGTGTGGTACATGGGCCAGTGTCAATCCATAAATGTTAGTTATCTATGATGGGGCAAATATAATCACCAACAGTAAGCATATGAAAACTTTTATAGCAAATTTGATATTGGTACCACATACATGCATGCAATTTTTCACTTTGTAAAATTATAATTCTGCACTGTTTTAGATATTTTAAGTTTTCTGTAATCATTGTTGTTGGTGGTGTCCAACTTATAGTGACCTTATGTACAACAGATGAAACACTATTGTTGTGCTTCTCTGGTATTCATAGGGCTTTCAATAGCTGATTGGTTTTTGGAGTGGATTGCCAGCTCTTTCTCCCAAGCCTACAGAATCTAGTGTTCTAGGTGGTCTCCTGTCCAAGTATTAACTAGGGCCAACCCTGCTTAGCTTCCAAGATCTGACAGGGTTAGACACCACAGTGGTACTGATGCAGACTCTGCAACCATAGACAACTTAAAAATTCTGCTGTTGTCTATATATCTTGGAACAGCATTTTCTTGACATGGGGGTATGTGTGACTTAACCTTTAAGGTATTACCAATTAGTCTTCCAATTGGATGTGTCAGTTTATACTCTTACAAAAGCAGATAGGAGTCCCAGTTTGGTTATCTTCCATTTACCCACCTTCCTCTCTTTTTTTTGGAGAATTGTTCAAGTTTCTGTTCCATTTTCTCTCTAAATGTAAATGCTTTCTGTTATATTAGTGATGACCCTTCAAAAGTGTAGCATGCACACTTACTTATAATTGTTTCCCCATTTCTATGTTTTGTTTCATTTTATTTTGTTTGAGACAGAGTGTCATTATGTTGCCCAGGCTCTCCTCCAACTTATCATCCTCTTGCCTCAGCCTTTGGAGAGCGGGGAGTACAGGTGTTCATTACCATATCCAGTTTACATATTATTTTTATCTGCTATATATGTTCTGTCTAACTTTTTGTGCTTTGTTTTGAGTTATTATTGTCTTATGCCATTAATGATTGTTTTGGATCATATAAATTTTAGCCAGGCTGAGGTTTAGCTCAGTTGATAGAGTGCTGCTCTTCACTCTCTCAAGACCTGGGTTCGATCCCCAGCACTACAAAAATAGGAGAACATAGCAATCCACTCCCAAAGCAATCCCGAAGCAATCAGTTATTGAAAACCCTATAAGGGTCGCTATGAGTCGGAACCAATTCAATCACACCTGACAACAACAACAAATTTTAGACAGAGTTTTGCCTCAATTCCTTATGAGTCTATTCTTGGAGAAATGTAGAACAGTACATGCTTTTAAGAGAGTCAAAATTTTATAAAGCACTCTGTAAAAGTAAAACACAATGACAATTAAAAATGTTTATCCACTAGAAGGCTAGAACAACAGGTCAATCATAATTTTATTCTTAGTAACTAAAACTTTTTTCATGCTTTAGATTTTTTTCTTCTTCATTGAATGTTTGCTGAAGGAAATTCTTAGTGTTATTTTGGTTCAAATACATATTCTTCCTTTGGAAGAAATTCTATGTGACAGTGAAAATTGTTCTACTGTCATCAAACTTCTATAGAGGCTATCAAGATGTCTATGGTCACTCTAATTATAGTCCTTTGGAGAAAATCTACCTTTCTCTCAAGCTACTTGTGACATATTCTTATTGAACTTACTCTTCTACAGTTTCACTAGGACATGATACATCTAGCTATGGATTCCTTTTTATTTACTTGGTTGAGGTTTATTAGTGTCACTCAGTCTGAGTATCTGTGCTTTTCTAGTCTGGAAATCATCTGTGGTTATTTCCTTTCTTATCTTTCTCTGATTATACAGAATCATTTTTACTAGATCCCTGTTTAGTTACATATAAAATCTTCTCATTCTCTCCAAGTTCCTTAAACTCCTTCATATTTTTCATCTTGTATTTTTATGCTAAGTTCAAGATTATTCTATTAATATGCATTACTTATTTATTAGTTGTACCTTTAGCTGGAGTATAGTGTAACCTACTATTTAATGTTTCCATTGGATTTTAATTTTATTTTAATTATTCTTTTTCTATAAATACTTTTTATAATGAGAGCTATTTTTCAAAAATATACTGTGCTTTTCCATGTTTCAACCTAATTTTCTCCAAGCATAACAAAAGTATATATATTCAATAACTAAATTATTTATTATTTTATACGTCTATGTTTCAGCATTTTGCTGATTCTTCCTTGTGTGTTTTATAATTGTTCTTCTTTGTTGGCATGGAGTCTGTAGCCGACTCATAGTGACCCTATGTACAACAGACAAAAGAGTATCGTTACTGCTTCTCTACTATTCATAGGGCTTTCAATGGCAGATTGTTTTTTGGGGGGAGCGGGTTGCTGAGTCCTTCTCCCAAGCATATAGCACATAGTGTTCCTAGGAAGTCTGCCATCCAAGCACTAACTAGGCTGGACCCTGCTTAGCTTCCGAGATCTGAGGGCATTGGATGCCACAGTGGTACAGCTGCAGGCATATTGTAATTATGGACTCCAAATTCATGTTTGGTGGGGATTTATGTCTGGGAATCCTGAGAAGTGTCATTTTCTGCCAAATATCCCTGTACAATGTCAATTACCAATTATGTATGGTAACTTGCCATTTTGGGTCTCCTAGCCGAACTAGAGAGTGCAAATTTGAACTTTAAATCCATTTGAGTGTAAGCTAATACTTACAAATTTTCAAAGGAGATTTTATTTTCTTATGTAAGCTCAGGTCATAATAGATGAATTACCTTGTTTTTTCAGGTTCACCTTTCATCAAGGGTCTAATCTTTCAAGGATCCTTGCTTTGTTTTGTGCTTTCTGTTCAGAACTTGTGTTACTGTTAATACTCTGTCCTCTAGGTTATCAAGACTAGCAAAACCTTGCAAAGCAGCCATGATGACTATATCAGCTTTTCGTCTGTATTTTAATGCCCATTTTATTTTTGATTCCTGCTTATTTGTCCTCCATTTTTCCCATCTTATGTCTAAGTCTAATATGAATGTTTGTGGCAGTTTAACAATCCTACATACTCTGTATTGATAGGGCTTTTTGAATGCCATAATGTTGAAAATAGAAGTGAAATTCTATCCTGTCTATTGGCCATTATCTATATGCTCTTGTCTCCAAAATTCTATTCCAAATGTCCACCTTCACCTCAAAGGCTTTCTCTATTTTTGTAAGTTCTATTCATAAAGGGGTACTCAACTCAATTTCTGCCTCTTTTGCAAAGCATCCCTGCACTACTTCACTCCCAAGTCAACTTCATACATGAGATCAGAAGCAGACATCAGGACAGTAGTAATATCATCTAGATATCTAGTCAACTGTAGTTATCTCAGAAGGAAATGGGTGCTACTTTTCTTCAATATATATTTGATACATTGTTGTGTGGTGAAGCTGAAGATTTAAATCATATAATGTTCAAATGTGCAAAAATATACCTCTATTTTAATTCATTACCAATGATGTCTTTTCCTTAACCTCATGGTCTTCTTAGCCTTAGAACATTAACTTACATTCATTGTGGTTTTTTTCCAGATCAGCATTTAATTAGTCCCTTTAATTAACGGCCATACTCTTTAGGAAAACATCTTTTAATATTTCACATATCTTTGCTCACTCTCTCTCTCAGTTCTTCCTTAGAGGATAAAGTGTATGCCTATACAAACTTGTGTCAGAGAGTAAATGTCAAAGTCTAGAGGTGTTATGCTATCTGGCTACTGGGTGTTACAGGATAAGAGCTCTCCTTCAGCTCATTGCTGCCTGTCCAGCTAGAGCCCTTAGATGACGAATGAGGCCAGTGTAACTCCAGATCTCATCTCCTTTGCCTTTGATTGTAGAATACTGTACCATTGACGTACTCTCCACTTTTCCCACGGCTTGGCCAGCCATTCCAATCCCAGCACCCCATGCCACAGGGTAAGCCAAGTGTACCTGAAATAACTGGAAAAGCTCAAGCTCAGCACCTTTTGCTATTTGATGTTTTTCTGTGCCCACAAGTTTACTTTCATATGCTGCAGATTTATTTGATGACTGACAGCATGGTTTCATCTTAGTGTCCCTACAGGGAGTAGGACCTGGAGGTTTCCTCATCTTGTTTATCTTAACACCCCTTCCATTTTGGAAATTATTGTATTTTCACATTATTGTCTTCTCAGTAGTCTCTCAAGCCTATTGTCTTAGAGAACACTCTTTTGGTATGTCAGTCAATACTTTTTATAACAAATCTTAATTCTTACCACATCCTTCTCTCTCTACCTGGGGGAAAGTAAAAGTGCAGTACTCACAGGCAAAAGAGAGCAATATCATTAATTTTCAGAATATTAATCCAGTTATGATTTTAATACTTATCAGAGACAAGGTGAATGAAGATAAAAATAGCTAAAGTCCTTAGGCTTATGCTTATTCTATTAAGTAAGCTGTAAATTGGCTTAAATAATGTTGCCAGAAACCCAATGCAAGGAGCTTGGAAGATATTTTAATAAGTTGTAAGTCACATGTAAGTTAATAATATTAGAGAATCCTTGTTTGTCCCTAGAAATACACATATAAACACAATTCTCTGGTTACTTTTGTTTTCTGGCTCAAGGGCACAATATCCCTAGCATTCAGTGAACACTGGTCTCCCTGAGTCCCAGGGATTGGGAGAATACCTCTCTATTGTTGTTGTTGTTGGTAGGTGCCGTTGAGTTGGTATCCGACTCATAGCTACCCTCATAGGGTTTTCAATGGCTAACTGTTCTGGGATTGCCTTGGGAGTGGATTGCCAGGTCCTTCTCCCATTTTTGCGGTGCTGGGAATTGAACTCAGGACCTCAGAAACTGCAGCGCAGTGCTCTACCAACTGAGCTAAATCCCAGCCCAAATCTCTCTATAGAGTAGCAGTGTTTCTTGAAGATAGTGGCCAGGAGCAGAAGTAGGTGAGGAAAAGAGTTGATTTCACTGTTCTTTAGAGGAACTATGGTACATAAAATAAAAACATAAATGCCTCAGATAAATAGCTGAAGTTTGTTTGCCTGGGCTCCATAATCTCTCAGACTTTGTTGCTATATTGTACTTTTCAAAAAGTTAAGAATTGTGCCACAATATGACTTTGAAACAATATGCTTCACTTTCTTAGCCTTATTTTCAGCTTTAAGTGATATGAAATACATGTCTATTTCTTTTTCACAGCTCATTCTGAGGTTCCCTTTAGCCTGTCTTTCTTTTAAGTGCTGGTGAGAGAAAGACACAGTGAACATGACATTTCCCAAGTTTCTCATTTTCCTAAAGATAGTGTAGAATCTGGATTTCTAAGGGTGGTCCACATTGGGCCTGTGTTAACTGAATGAAATACAGATTCAGACTCCTCAAGAATACAACCTGGGAGCAGGTTTATAACAGGCCCAAGCCTTACAGCACTTTGAGACTTTCCCCAGCCCTTCTATACCTCAAATCTCTTCTAGAGTTAACATTATTCTCTGGTCTCTTTTGGGAGCCTCTGCTGCACTCCCCAGTTCTTCCACCTCTTCTTCCACTTTCTGGCAACTCTCCCTTCAAAAAGAAGGAAAAAGTGGTAAGAACTTTTCCTTAACTCCACTTATGCAGGCTTAGCACTTTCTCCCTTAACTAACTCATCTTGCCTCTGGGCCAAAATACCTAAAATATCTTCACGATGAAATCCAAAATAAATATCAATGAAAAGATTGTATTAAGTGATCTCCAAAGACACTTCTATAGATGAGTTCTGTGGCTTCCTATGAAGATAAGGATGCAAAGGAAAAATGCAAGCCAATTGTTTAAAAACAACAACAAAATATCTGTAAGTATTAAAAATCGTATGTATATGAAATACTCAAGGGGGGGACTCAAAAAAGCAAAAGACACATTCCCTAGCGCCAACAACCGTATAATCTCATTATTAAGCATAGAAGAACTACATGTAAGAAAAACTTAAGTAGTACTTGAGGAGTCCATGTATTTATTTATTCATTCATTTATTATGAATGGTAAAGGAGATCCTGGTCTTGCTAGGCCTTCCTTGAAGATTATGAAGTAAGCAATTACAAGAGGCCACATGAGGAAGATAGAGGATACTTTGGGTTTCTGTAGGAAAAGTACCCAGCCTCTTACCCCAGGGGAAGGCTAAATCACCTTCTTGGAAAAAACAAGGTCTCAGCTGACACTTGGAGAATGTGTGTGTTCATGTGTATGTGTGTGGTGGAGACATGATTCAAATGAATCTGAGGAGAAGAATGATCTGAGCACAGGTAACAGTTGTAAAGGTCCAGAAGTTACAGTAAGGGCACGTCATTTTCAGGAAATTATGGTAGTTCAGTCTGGCTGGAGCACATCTAAATAGCAATATAAAGCCAGATAGCAATGCACAGTCCAGGAGATGCCATAAATAAAGCAAATGAATTGCCATTTGTGTGAGGTAAATAGAATGCTACAGTTTCAGAGGTTCAAAAACAGGAGCTACTTGAAATTAGCTCCCCTTACACAAGCAAGCCTGCAGCGGTAGCCCTGTGGCATCCGATCCCATCAGATCTCGGAAGCTAAGCAGGGTCGGGCCTGGTTAGTACCTGGATGGGAGACCACCTGGGAACACCAAAAGCTGTAGGCTTGGGAGAGGGACCTGGCAACCCCCTCCTAAAAATCAATCTGCCATTGAGAACCCTATGCACAGCAGAGAAGCACTGACAATAGTGTTTCCCCTGTTGTACAGAGGGTCGCTATGAGCCGGATCCTGACTCGGCAGCACCTAACAACAACATGAGTCAGATACCGACTTGACGGCACCTAACAACAACAACAACACAAGCAAGGAGGGTACATTTGACAGTGTTATCAAAGGTGGAGACAGAATAATGCAAGGAATTTTCAGTGGGTTATAGGTAGGCCCGTTTGACTAAAGTCAGAATAGGAATAGAGATTCACTGGACAAATTTTGCCTCTTCCAAATATACCTTATTCTATTGGTAAATAAAAGAAGAATATTCAGAGCTCCATGATATAGAACTCTTTGCCCACTAGGAGGAAAGGGAAATAGTATTAACTTAGAAAAACAGACCACAATGAATTCTGAGTACAGAATATGTCCATATTATACCCAGCCTCAGTCCAAACTAGAAGTGCCCTGTCTAGAGCCCAGAGTTTGGTATTGTCCTGTGAATATAGTATGAAATAACACTATTGAAAACAATTTTATTAATGCATATTAATTGTACAAAGTAATGATTTCCTTATGACATTTCCATGTATGCATTTGATGCACTTTGATTACAGTCACTCCCTCTATGACCCTTTCTTATCCTTTCTCTCCACTCTCCATTTTCCACTCCCTCATCCCTTTAGTCTCTCTTAAAAGTATCTGATTATGTTGCAGTATGTCTCTTGCCAGATAATCATACCACCAATTCCTCACAAAGAATGCCTACCTGCTCAGGGACAAGGGAGTTTCCCACTGGCTGAACTATTTGTTTTTGTGCTCCTATAGGTACATATAGGGGCTGGGATTTAGCTCAGTTGGTAGAGCACTGTGCTGCAGTCTCTGAGGTCCTGAGTTCGATTCCCAGCACCGCAAAAATGGGAGAAGGACCTGGCAATCCACTCCCAAGACAATCCCGAAACAATCAGCCATTGAAAACCCTATGAGGGTCACTATGGGTCGGATACTGACTTGATGGCATTTAACAACAACAACAACATACGTACATATAGACTGCAGCTGTACCACTGTGGTGTCAGATCTCAGCAGAAGTTAAGCAAGGTCCTGCCTGGTTAGTACTTGGGTAGGAGACCACCTAGGTGCACCAGGTGCTGTAGGCTTTGGAGAAGGATCTGGAAACCCACTCCCAATGAATAATCAGCCATTGAAAACCCTATGGAATAGCAGAGGACCATGACAATAGTGTTTCATCTGTTGCACATAGAGTCATTATCAGTCTGACACCAACTTGACAGGCACCTAACAGCAATTTACGTACATATGGTCACATGTGGTCAAGTTCCGTATTCAGAATGTGACTCTTCTGTAAACAGCCTTGTCCAACCACAACTCCTAGATTAAGGACCTAATATAATAGAATGAACCTGTCAAGGAAATATAGGTATTATATTTATTAGGTATGTTGGTGTTGTTGTTGTTGTTAGGTGCCATCGAGACAGTATCTGACTCACAGCAACCCTGTGTACAACAGCCAAAACACTATTGTCAGTGCTTCTCTGCTGTTCATAGGGTTTTCAATGGCAGATTGATTTTTGGGAGTGGGTTGCCAGGTCCTTCTCCCTTATTAGGTATAGAAACTTCTAAAAGAGTGAATCGGGTTTTGTAACTTAAGCAAACATATAAGGCTACAGTGTGATAATTTTTGTAAAATTATATTCATACCTTCACACTGCCTGAAGTAATTAGATTTGGAAGAATTCAGTGTTCTTATTTATAAAATCCAGCACTTTAATTGTATATTTTTATCAAAGATATAGTAAATGTAGAGTATTAATTATTATATATCCAGGACATACTTTGTATAAATTTTAGTGTCTTTATATAACTTTAATTCAATTTCAGTATATAATTAATGATATTGAAATATTAGTTGTTAATAAAAAGAATTATTCTTCTTCCTTCCAAACATGGCTTTACTCCATCAAAATTTAGAAACTATACAATTGATGAGCCATTTTCCTATTACTTTTCAAAACCACTATTTTTCTAATTGTAAAATGAATGCACATCCACTGGTAAATAAAGACAAAAAGAAAACATAATTTGTAATCCCATCACCTACAAATAGTCACTATTCACATTCTGATACATTCACTTCTTGGCAGTGGTGTTAGGTGCCTTGGAGTAGGTAGGTGTCTGACTCATAGCAACCCTATGTACAATAGGTGAAACAAACTGCTAGTGCTTCTCTGCTATTCGTAGGGTTTTTAATGGCTGATTGTTTTTTGGGTATGGGCTGCTGTGTCCTTCTCCTCAGTGATACAGTACCTAGTGTTTCCAAGTGGTCTCCCACCCAAGTACTAACCAGGCCCCACCCTGCTTAGCTTCTGAGATCTGATGGGATTGGACACCACAGTGCTATGGCTGCAGGCATATTGATTTCTAGACTTATTTTAAATCTACTATTTATGTTAAATAAATAATAATGCATGAGGTAGTTCACTCCTGTAGTATCAACTACTCAGGAAGCTGGGGTAGGGGATCATATGAGCCCAGGAATTCAAGGAGATCTTGGGAAAAACAGCAAGATTTTGTCTCAGAAAGTTAGGGAAAGAGGCTCAGTATATGTACATGTATCATCCTTTTTTTATGCCATGCTTTTTGGACATTATTTTAAGTCAATATGCTGTTGTGCGCCATCAATTTTAGTTATAATGTATCATTCTAAACTGTAATCATCATAGTTTATTTAGTCACTCTTTGATTATCCTAAATATTAGGCTGTTTTGAGCATTATCATGGAAAATATGGAAATTCATGAGCCAAAATATAATCTACCTAGAAAAATTAAGTAAAGAGAAAAACATTATGTGATTAATCCACTGAGAAGGCACACAATATGTCTTGGTATCTTGAAGTAAACGTTAAGTAATTATCCTGAATCCTTTTTATGTCTAAGCTAAAAGGGAAAACCAGATTTTTTGGCCTTGTAGAAATTATGCATATATTCTTGTTGGCTTTGTCAAGGGTCTATTTCAATACCAAGGAAAGCATATTATCAAGGTCGGTAACAGGGATAGTACAAGCTTTCAAGGGGAAAAGGTTACTACTGAAACATGACACTTTAAAAACCACAATGTCTCCTTATATTTAGAATATTTTCCTTTGGAGAAATGATAGCTGTAGAATTCACATTTAAGAATTTTAGTGCTATTGCTGGGCGTGGCGGCACACGCCTATAATCCCAGCAGCTTGGGAGGCAGAGGCAGGAGGATCACAAGTTCGAGACCAGAGGCAGTCTGTGTAACTTAGTGAGGCCCTGTCTCAAAAAAGTAAAAAAAAAAAAAAAAATGGGCTGGGGGTGCAGCTCAGTCGTCCAGCACTTCCAGAGCATGCAAGTGCAAGGCCGTGGGTTCAAACCCCAGTACCGCAAAAAAAAAAAAAAAAAAAAAAAAAAAAAAAAAAAAAAAAAAAAAAAAAAAAAAAAAAAAAAAAAAAAAAAAAAAAAAAAAGAAAGAAAAGAAAAGAAAAAGAAAAAGAAAAAGAATTTTAGTACTCATGTCTATCACCTTCAAGTCATCTAAAAATCAAAACAAGTAAAATCTTTGAAAAGAGTGGCGCTTTTTAGTTTTTTCCTGGAGATTTGAAAAATAAAAATACATTCTAAATTCCATTCCCAAAGATTTCTACTTGTAATTCTCCAGGTGTCTCTTTACTGCTGGCAACTGGACTATTATAAGTCTAATAACTGCTAAAACAAGAATTCTAATCAGATTTCACACATCTTCTCTGAAATGATTCACCTTGTCATAGCAACAGAATAGGCTAAATTGAAAAGCAAAATTAATCCGTCTCTATAAAGGTGAACTCTAGCTCATCATGCATCGGTGACAGTAATTAATACAGGTCTAGCTTTCTTTCTATGCTCAACCCAAGAAACAGTAATAATTTAGTTTGTCGAAAATCTGTGTTGAGTTTCATTCATTTAGGCCACACTGGATGAGGAAAGAGTGGCATGTTTGTACACTTTCAATCTCCCCCCCAAAAAAGTTATGATACGCATTTCTTCTTTGCAATTCTTATTTTGGTTTCAGTTATGATTTAATATTTTTCTGTTTTCTAGTGTAAAAAATATCATGAATAATATTTATGGTAGTTTGTAAAAACTGATAAGTTGATGATATTTTAAGAAATTTATGGAATATTTAATAAGAATTTGAAGTCATTTCCTCTACATTCTACTATTTTAATACAAATAGATAAAAATCATATTTGTAGCTATTTAAGAGCACTTGATTCTGAATATTATTCCTGAAACCCAGTTTTTAGTGTAAAAACTTAAAAGAAGGCATTTCTCTCTTCCTTTGAACATAGATTTTACTTGCTTTGCGAGTCCATGTGATCTTTTCTATTTTCCTAAGGCAAGAAAATTCCAACTAAGACCTTAATGTGAAAAAAAAAAAGAGTATAGGATGGATATGAGAGATTTAGAGAAGGTAAAATCAAAAGGTCAAAAAGATTTGAAATGAGGCTAAAGTGAAGAAACAGAATGTTTCCATAATAGCTCCCCTATTTCTGTCTGTTGTTGTTGTTGTTGTAGGTGCCATCAAGTCCGTATCCCACTCATAGCGACCCTCTGTACAACAGGGGAAACACTATTGTCAGTGCTTCTCTGCTGTTCATAGGGTTTTCAATGGCAGATTGATTTTTGGGAGGGGGTTGCCAGGTCCTTCTCCCAAGCCTACAGCTTCTGGTGTTCCCAGGCGGTCTCCCATCCAAGTACTAACAAGGCCTGACCCTGCTTAGCTTCCGAGTTCTGAGAAATGGCTGCAGGCCATTTCTGTCTGTAGTTATGCCTAAAGGCATTTTCATCAGGACTGCAAGTATAGAAACAGAAGAAATTTAAAGGTGGGAACAGAGTTCAGTGTCAGCCATACTGGTTATGAAGTATCTATGGGATTGGAGGCTTAATAGGCAAGTGGAAATTTGAGAGGTGAACCAAAAGATTAACAAATTAGTTTTTTAACACCTAGGAATTCATTGAACCATAGGATTGGTTGGGTCAGTGAAGAACAAAAGCAATCATCTTTAATGTAATAATTATTCCCTGAATGGAAAAGTATTAAATTGTTTCTAATTTTCGGACCACTGAAAAAGTCATTATTGAACCAAGCACCCAATTTTCTAGAAGATTTATATCTATTTCTTACTATCTTTTATTTGTCAAAGAAGCAGCATAACCATATATAAGCATCATAAAATTATTCAATTCTTCAATAGGTAATCAAACCAAGAACCTTAATTAGAGAAAATATGCATTTTTCATAAAATAATCCGAGAATCTCTAGTATAAAATAAAATTTTCTCTAGTTAAGATTGAAATGTTATTACTACTCATATATTTCCATGTTAATAAAAGAAATTTTAAATCACAGTTTCCTTACTTGTTTAAATTATAATACTTTATGGTTTGAGAGCCTGCAGCCATACAACTGTGGCATCTGATCCCCTCAGATCTCAGAAGCTAAGCAAGGTTGGGCCTGGTTAGTACTTGGATGGGAGACTGCCTAGGAACACCAGGTGCTGTAGGCTTGGAAGAAGGACCTGACAACCTACTCCCCAAAATCAATCGGCCATTGAAAACCCTATGAATAGCAGATAAGCACTAACAATAGTGTTTCACCTGTTGTAGTTAGGGTCACTATGAGTCAGACGCTGACTTGATGGCACCTAACAATAATGTGTTGAGATTTTTTTAAAGTATATACTACTAAGTGTTTGACTATCATTAGTGAATCTAAGAAAAAAATGAGAGTATAGGAGTGTCATCAAGGCACTTAGAGGATAGATTTGCTTAAATTAAAAATAAATAGAAAAAATCATGATCTATTTTATTGTTGTTGTTAGGTGCTGTCAAGTCAGTGTCCAACTCACAGCAACCCTATGTACAACAGGTGAAACAGTTTTGCTAGTGTTTCTCTGCTATTCATAGGACTTTCAATGGCTGATTGTTTTTTGAGAGTGAGTTGCTGGGTTCTTCTGCCAAGCACCTACAGCACCTACAGCACCTGGTGTTCACAGGTGGTCTCCCATCCAAGTACTAGCCAAGCCTAACCTTGCTTAGCCTCCCAGATCTGATGGGATCACACACCAGAATGGTACAGCTGCAGGCACTGTATTTTATTAGATCATAATTTATCTTCTTGCAATCTATACATCCCAAGGTCAAATTCTAATTTGGCAGACATTTCATACTGGCAATGCCTTTAGTCCATTTTGTCCTTTATTTTTGAATTCTAGAATTCAGAAGAAATGAAAAATAGCAAGACTCTAACCTTAGAAATCACAGGGTTGACACCAGAATTCAGTCTCAAACTTCTGAACTCTGCCTGTTTCTCCAAATATCTCCTGAGTATGATGATGCACTCACCAATCCAACACTGGCTGGTTCCTACTATAGTTAAAAACTAAACTTGATGCAATTCTTCAGGAACACTACTGAAGGGCCCCAGCTCCCCTGACGCACATTTCAGTTTCTTCGTTCTGTAAGATTGACTTATCTCCTTCATTTTTTGATATTTCTTTGTACTTACATCCTTATCACCTGCAGCCCTACCACTGTGGCATCTAATCCCCTTAGATCTCAGAAGCTAAGCAGGGTCAGACCTGGTTAGTACTCGGATGAAAGACTGCCTGGGAACACCAGGTGCTGTGGGCTTGGGAGACGGACGTGGCAACCCACTCCCAAAAATCAATCAGCCATGGAAAAACCTAGGAATAGCAGAGAAGCACTAGCCGTAGTGTTTTGTCTGTTGTATATAGGGTTGCTATGGGTCAGACTGTGACAAAACAGCACCTAACAACAACAACAATGTGCTCGTAATCACTTGTTTCTCCTTTTATGGCCTTTTCATCCATTTATTGATATAAAATAATACTTTAATATCAAATGGTAATAGCAATTATAAAGAAAAATCATTCAGAGTAATGGAATGGTGACTAGTATTGGAATATTTTAGATAAAGTAGTCAGAGAGGTTCTTTCTTAAAAAATAAAATGTGGGCAGAGACCTGAACAAAGTGAAGGAATGATACTTCTAAAGATTGAGGGCCTGGAAATGTAGAAGAACAAAGGCCTTGCAGTGGTGACAGTGTGCCCAGCTTACTTAGGGGACACTGGATTTCCGTAGGTAAGGAGAGAAGTTAAAAAAAAAAATAGTAGCCAAAGGCCAGGTCAGTTAGTGTTTTGCAGGCTGTGAGGAGGATTTGATACTTGGTAACTTCCTGGGATCTCTAGCCTTGGTGCAATTTCAAACATAGTTTGTATTTTCTTGCCAGCTGCCTTGCCTTAGGCTTCCTTGGATAAATGTATTGAACAGCATTTCAGTTCAGCAGGGCCCTCAAGCTGTATCCCCTTTCTTCCTGTACCTATGAGTGTTTGGCTCTCACTCACGAAAGTCCTATTGCAAATCTATTTTTGGACCCCCTATATATTATTACATTATTGTCAACCAAACTCACTGAATCTTTTTCTTTACCCACCTGGAAGTAGGTGGTAAAATAAAATGAAATTGCACATTACTCCAAAATATTGTAATAGAGTCTCCCATGTGTGTCCTCCCCCACCTTCACTCTAGCCCCTTCCTCCTCAATAACTGTTTTATCCAAAGAGACATGTCTAATTCTAGTTTCTTTCCCAGTGCAATGTAAAAGTATTAATATTTTATGTCTAGTTTATAGAGTAAACAACTAAACTATTCTCAGGCTGGGATTTAGCTCAGTTGGTAGAGGGCTACTCTGCACTCTCTAAGCACCCAGGTTTGATCCCCAGCACCACAAAGATGGGAAAATGATGTGGCAGTCCAGTTCGGAAACAACAGGCAGCAAACGCTCTATGTGGGTCGCTAAGACCCATCTTGACAGCACCTAACAATAACAACATAAAAACAACAAATTTTTCTCACTTTTCTTTTTAAAGTTGACATTAAACCATTTTTCAGAGAACACAAGTCAAAAATACTACAAACTGTTCAGTCTTTCTTAAAGCTAATAAGGTACATGTCATGAAAATATTAGGAAAATAAAGCAAAGTCCATGTTTAAGATATGAAATGGAGCATCCAAGCCTAAGTGCTTACAATGTGTAATCTTTCTTTGTCAAATTCAGTGTTCAAAAATTCTCAACACCCATCAGCTATGATTGGGAACACAGTTTAGCACACAGGTAAGTGCATGAATTATTAACCTTCAAAGAAGACAAAACAGAATAAGCTTTACCATTGATAGTCCAAACATAATGTTAAAAATTAATTGTATAGCTTGTTAGGGAATGTGACATTTAAGTACAAACTGAATAATGGCAAGATAACTAAAGGTCATTTGTTCTCTGATTTAGAAGTATCTGAAAAAATATTAAAAACACTAAAGTAAGCTAAAAAAGAAAAGGATGTATTTTTATTGGGAATACAGAACAGACACAATAGACAGAAATAATTATTGGTGAAAGAAATTAGAGCTGACTGTCTAAAACATCTAAGCACAGACAATAGCATCTTCTTAAAGGAAGAGATCTCCAAGCAAATGACAGAATTTGCGCTGGTACCTGCAAACCACTGGCAACCAAGAGGCTACAAAGTTACTGGAACATCTTAAACAAAGGTATACAACAAGATAGTAGATCAGAACTCCAACCAAATATTGTTCTCCCAGGAGTTCTCATGTGAGCAATATGAATTATCATTTTTTCCCTTTTTGGGCTAAGTTCTTACTGAATCTTAGAGAAAGTGGTACCTTTGAAAATGATCTAGGATACACAAAGAACTCAAGAAATTAAATACCAAACAAATAATCCAATAAGTAAGTGGGCAATGGAACTGAATGGACAGTTCTCAAACGCAGAAATACAAATAGCCAATAAACATATGAAAAAAAAAAGTTCAGTACCCCTAGCCATTAGGTAAATGTATGTCAAAACTACACTGAGATTCCATCTCATTACAGTAAGAATTGCCAAGATTAGCAAAACAAACAATAATTACTGGCAAGGATGTGTAGAAAAAGGAACCCTTTTACATTGCTGGTGGGACTGTAAATTAGATTAGTCACTATGGAAATCAATTTGGAGGTACCTCAGAAAGCTAAAAATAGAACTACCATATGATATTGGACAAAAGCAGAGAATAAAAGAAAGGTGTCTATCTCTGTTTTATTGACTATACAAACGCATTTCACTGTGTACATCACAACAATTATGGATAACATTATGAAGAATGGGAATACCAGAGTACTTAATTGTGGGGCTCAATTCTGGCCAGGAACTGAAACCACACACTGGGCTAGCCCACCTTGCTTGAGTGTTATGAAGTATCCCACTCTGGCAGCTGGATAGATGTTATCTCAGGGCTTAGCTTTATTGTTATCCAAACAGCAAGCTCTGTTCCTGTTCTCTAAATCAGTCCACTGGAGCCCTGTGCCTGTGCACCAACATTATAAGCCTTTTGGGGCAGCCAATCAGAGCTCATGATGCCACGATTATGTTTTTAGAAAGTCAGATGACTTCTGGTGATGTGAGGTAGCCTGAAATTTGAGGAGGGACACTCCCTTGCTGCACTTGTTGGGGGCCATCTTGCCTCACCACATGGGCCAGACCTCATGGGCTTGGTCCTAAGGCTCAAGCCCAATGTGTCTATGACAAGCTGTTAGGGACCATTTTAGTGGAGCAGCCCCAGACCTCGTGGACTCAAGCTGGGTATGCCACAGCAAGTCACACAGGGTCCTGAGTGCACCTCAGCCCTCGAGGTGGGATAGATAAGCCTCAAGCCACTCAGACTTAGAGCTCTGTCCTTTCCCTTCCTTTCTGGGCCATATCCCTACACTTAATTGTACTCATAAGGAATCTGTACATGGACCAGGAGCCAATCATTGGAACAGAACAAGAAAAGACTGCTTGATTTAAAGTCAGGAAAGGTGTGGATCGATGCTGTATCATTTCACTGTACCTCCTCAGTCTCCATGCTAAGCAAATAACCTGAGTAGTTGTACATTATGAAGAGGAACTTGGCATCAGGATTGAAGGAAGATTCATTAACCACCTGCATTATGCAGATGGCACAACTTTGCTTGCTGGAAGTGAAGAGGATTTGAAACATTTACTGATGAATATCAAAGAACTCAGCCTTCAGTATGGATTATATCTCAACATCAAGAAAACAAAAAATCCTTACACATAGGTCAGTAAGCGACTCCATGATAAATGGAGGAATGATTGAACTTGTCCAAGACTTTGCTTTCTTGGTTCTACAATCAATGACCATGGAAGTAGCAGTTGGTGAGGAGGGAAGGGATGAGGAAGGAGGGTCATGAGAGGATAAGGAGAAAGTTAATGTGAGCAATGTACAATGAAATATGGAAATGTCATAATGAAACTCATTAAGTTGTACAATAAAAATTCCTAATAAAATTAAACAAATAAGAAATCAAAAGACACAATGCAATGGGAAAAGCTATTGCAAAATACCTCTTTAAAGTGTTGAAAGTAAAGATGTTACACTGAAGACAAAGGTTGGCTTGACTCATGGCATTGTATCCTCAGTTGTATCCTTGTGAAAGCTGGACAGCAAATAAGAGAGACAAGAGAAGAATTGATGTTTTTTAATTATGATGCTGGAAATGAATATTAAATATACCATGTGCTGCCATAAGAACGAATAGATCCAGCCTAGAGGAAGTGCATCTTGAGCGCTCCTTGGAAAAAAGGATAGTTAGTCTTCATCTTACATATTTTGGACATGTTGTCAGGAGGGATCAATCCCTGAAGAAGGACATCATGTTTGGGAGAGTGGTGGATTAACAAAACAAAAAGACTTTCAACTAGATAGATTGACACAGTGACTGCAACAAAGAGCTTAAACATGAAAAAGATCATGTACATCGCACAGTGTCAGGAACTATTTTGTTCTGTTGTACATGGGGTTGGTATGAATCAGACCTGACTTGAAGGTACCTAACAACAACAACAGCATGATCTACCTATACTACTTCTAGGAAATATACCCAAAAGAAGATAAGTCATCATACCACAGGTATGTCTGCACTTCCATGTTTAACACAGCTCTTTTCACAATTGCAAGGGTGTGAATCAACCTAGATTACTATCAACAGAGGATTGGATTTATAAAATGTGGTCTATACACACAATGGAAGTAATAGTAAAGGAGAATGAAATTATATCATTTGTACCAAAATAGATGGAACAGGAATGCATGATTTTAAGCAAAATAACCCAGATTCAAAAAGAGAAATACTGCATGTTTTACATCATATAAGGGAGCTAAATCTTCCTTAAAGGAAAAAAATGCGTGTGTGTGTGTGTGTGTGTGTGTGTGTGTGTGTGTGTGTGTGTATCGGATAAAAGTGGACCAATGTGAGTGGGGAGGTCCTAGAGAGAAGGAGTGTGCCACGGGGAAGGGGGAGGTGAAGGAAGAACATCATGGAGGATAAAAAGGTATAGAAAAACACAAAGTACAGGATGCCGCTCTATGAAAATACAAAAAAAGTCATAGTCAAACCCACTGTTGCATATGACTGTCATTAAAAATTAATTGAAATTCTTACCTTTTTTGTTGTATATTTTCCCATAAAATTTTAAGGAGATAGAAGTATAAACAATCCTGATTTGATAGTTACATAATGGATATATCAACTGAATTATCACTCTGTATCCTACCAATATGTGTAATTGAAATACTAATAAAAAATCTTGTTCCTGTTCCTTTTCCCTCATTTTTTTATTTCCCATGACAGACTTCAGTACTCCATGGAATATTCTTTTCCATTTAGTATGGAATTCATCTCACAATTTCCAATAGGATATATAAAGAAATTGCTTTTACTCAATTTGTACTCCAGGTAAAAATTTTCTATCAGGATTGTGAATGTGTAACTCAGTGGTAAAGCAATGGGCTAACATGCATGAAGCCACAGTTTGAACCCCTGCAACACAAAACACAAAATAAAACAAACACAAACAAACAAAAAGACCAACCAAACAAACAAATTGCTGTATATGATCCATTCTAAATTTCCACTTTATAGTTCAGGAAATAGGCACCCACCACTGTTTGCAATTGAGTTAGGGATTAGTCTGCAATCTTGAAATAGAGCTTTTCTCTGTTGGAAATATTAATCCATGCAAGAAGTAAAACTTTAATATTCTTGCTCAATTTACTATGTTCCTGAACTATAACATGCACATTCTTTGGTATAGATGTGACTTTGAAAGTCTTACTTTTTACCATTTTTACTCTACCCCAAAGTATTAGAGCATTTACTGAATCATCACTGAAACCAAATATTTTTATATGAAAACAGTAAAAGTTTCCTAAATATTGGGCTACTTGGTGCTGTCTTGAAAATCACAAGTACAGTAAAACTATGGCAAATGCAAGTTGTCCTCTTCCAAATTACATAGTTTGTTCCAGGGTAAATGATAAAGCATTGTGCCACAATTTGTAAAGTGCTTTTTGGGAAGGTGCTGGACCTATTATTGATCATCTTGTATCTTCTTGATCTCATTTAACACAAAGGGATTTCTATTTGTCTTTCTGTAAAGCACAGTCTGAAGAATAAGGCAATCACTAGAATTTAAAAATAACATGCTCTAGAATCATTACTCCTAAGCTTGTAACAGGTGATATTCTGCAGAGATCAGTCCTGGGTGCATTTAACATCTCTGTATGTGATTGATTATGAGCTAGAGGGGGTAGTCATTAAGTTTGCCAAGTACATCACATCATCAGGATGGGTGAGCACCTTCGCAGACAGAATTAGAATTAAAAATGACCTTGACAATTTGAAAAATGATTACAAGAAAATGAAATTGAGCTCCCTAGAATCAACTGTGCAGCAACATACTAAAGAGACTTCCAACTGTACAAATTCAGGTTTGAAATGGAAGTGTGACCAGAGTGCCAGTAGCTACCTAGTGAGTCCTAAGCTATACTTTGGTCAGCATTATTTGCTGATTAAAAAAATACTTCTTTTATTGTACAATTAAGAAATTCAGAGTAATGTATACTTCATAAAGTGTATAATTTAATATTTTACTAAACATAATGCATGGTTTTGTTAATGAGGAAGTGGAAATGTAGATTAACCATTAACATTTTCAGATTAATATATGAATATAAGAATTAGAAATGCTTGGATAGCCTAAGAATCAAAGACTTAGGAAGAATGGAAATAATCACAAAGATAGAAAGTAGAAAAAAACTAGGAATGTTAATAAAATAATTTGGAAGTGTTGGGAGTGAAAAGCTGATCACTATCCAAATGAGAAATGAAGAGTTAATATTTGTGGTATAAAGAATTTAGTTAATATATACAGATAAAAGATCTTGAATGCTATAGACTCTTATTTAATAACATTATTTCATAGAGATAATATGCATCTAGATTAACTTACACCTTTGGATGCAACAGTGTAGAAAACCTCTAATTTTGTGATCTTGCAATGGTATATAATGTATGTGTAGTGTTAATTCCATCTGTGAAGACATACTAATTTCTGAGAATAGTTTGAATTGCATAACTGTTCAAAATGAATAATCACAAAGTTATTTCATATGTTAAAAATGATAAAATTCTTTCAAAATTTCCTTCAAAACTATTCTATAAACCTTAAAATATTTAACATTATTTCATAGAGAACATCATAAAGAATATATGACATTCTCTAATCCTGATACCACATAAAATTTATTTTGTGTGAAACAAGGGAAACTCATGTGGGATCTTCTGTATTACCCTGAAACTCTAATGCTAGAAAGGACTTTGGGTCTAATGCAAGTAAACAATTTCATGTGGCATATTTAATGTAAGAATGCCTTTAACAATTATAGATATTAGTGCAATAATCACATGGTACTTTTCAGTGTGCAGTAACTTTTTGAAAATACCCAGAGACAATTTTTGTCATACGTAATGCTAAAAGAATTTTTAGTGATTATTCATGAGTGTGGATACCTGTAACTTGAACACAAATGAGTTTGGATAATTAAAGAAATTTTTCTCACTTGTGGGCTTGATTTGCTGCAGAATGTCACTTTTTTGGCAAAATTCCATTCTGAATATTATATCATAATGTAGAAACAAAGGAAAAATAAATAGTAACTTCCTCATTAACTTTAGAGTTATTCTGAAGTAATTATTCCAAGTCCCTTTAGCACCCACCTAGATTTTGAGCACTTTAAATTGTTTGTACAGTGTTGGTTTCACCAGACTCTCCTTCACTGTGAGGAATTTTTGTATCTCTATTATAAGTTGTATCAAGTCCTGAAAGTAAGTAAAGAGAGGGACTAAAAATGAAAATGAATGTAAGTACAGTGGAAGAAAAAGGATGGAGATTTACCAGTCATACTGAAAGTAAAAGGTAGACAGATTCTCAGGGACCAGTGCAAGACAAAACTGAAACTTGCATTTCACACTTTTCATAATTTAGTCAATACATGCTAGAAAATATTCTTGTTTACATAGTAGAATTTTTGATTTTCAAAATATGTATATTTAATCAACAAATAATAATTGCACACATTTATGATTGTAATGTCATATTTTGATATATATACATTGTGGAAGGAGAAAATTCACCTACTTAACATATTAATCACATCATATACTTGCTGTTTCTTTTTTAGTTTTGTTGTTAGGGACCATAGAGTCAGGTCTGACTCATAGCAACCCTATGTACAACATAAGGAAACACTCCCTGACTGTTTAGTAACAACATTTAAAATTCAAAATTCAATCTTTTAGCAAATTTGAAATATAAAATACTATTATTAATTATAGCCAACTTGCTGGACAATAGATCCACAGAACTCATTCCCCTATCTAAACATTGTACCATTTGACCAATCTCTCCTCTTTCCCCATCCCCAATCTATCTTTCCTTACCTGCACTCTCCAGGCTGGTAACCACCATTCTATACTGTGCTTCTATAAGTTTCAATTTTTAGATTCCACATATAAGTGAGATTATATTACATGTGTACCCCCCCCCGCTCTCTCTCTCTCTCTCTCTCTCTCTCTCTCTCTCTCTCTCTCTCTCTCTCTCGGTTTTGTTTTGTTTTTTTAATACTTGATTGTTGAAATCAGGGCCTGGCAAGTACTTTGCAAGTACTCTACCACTGGGATGCAACCCCCAGTCCCCTTTTTATTATTTATTTTTATTTTGAGACAGAGTCCCACTAAGTTACACAGGCTGCCTCTGGCCTTGAACACATGTTCCTCCTGCCTCAGCCTCCCAATTCACTAGAATTAGAGACATGCCCCACTACTCCCAGCTTTTGTCTTTTTTGCTTTGCTTATTTTACTTAGCGTAATGTGTTCTAAATTTATCCATGTTGTCACAAGTGAAAGAACTGTGTTCTTTTTTAAAGGGTGAACATATTCCATATATATTTGTTGTTGTTGTTGTTTTTGTTGTTGTTGTTGGGGGTGGTCTCCCATCCAGGTACTAACCAGGACTGACCCTGCTTAGCTTCTGATATCTGACGGGATCAGATACCACAGGGCTACCGCTGCAGGCTTCCATGTACATACCTGTTGTTATTAGGTGCCTTCAAGTCAGATTTGACTCATAGTGACACTACATACAATAGAACGGGACATTAACTGGTACTGTGTCATACCCGGCATATGTCAGTGCTACTCTGCTATTCATACTGTTTTTGATGGTTGATTGTTTCAGAAGTGGGCTGCAGGGTCCTTCCTCCCAAGCTTAAGTTACACAGTATTCCCAGACAGTCTCCCATCCAAGAACTAACTATGCCCAACCCTGCTTACCTTCTTAAATCCAATGAGATCAGAGGCCAGGGTTGTATGGCTGTTTGTGTGTGTGCGTGTGTGTGCGTGTGTGTGTGTGTGTGTGTGTATGTGTGTGTGTGTGTATATATATACATATATAAAATCTTTATATATATATTTATATATATATTTATATAAATAAATATATTTATATATATAAAATATATTTATATATATAAATATATTTATATATTTATATAAATTTATATAAATTTATATAAATATATATCTATATATTTATATATATAT
>VMDO01027521.1:0-25190 GCA_007922755.1 Pedetes capensis | reverse complement strand
AAGATAAGAATGAGGTCAATATAAATGGACTAGAAATCGCATGTAATTGTTCTAACAAGATAGAAACAAAGACCACTACAGGAAAAGTTTCTATCTTAAACAGAAATGGAACCCAAGGACATATAGAAAAATACTATATAGTAAAAGATAGAGAAGACTTGGATGGGAAACTTAGATGGGAAGGGGGGGAGGGGGAAACTAGAGGAGGGTAAGGGGTAACCTATATGAATAATGCTTATCAAATTGCATATATGAAAATTGTCACAATGAAAAGCATGTCAAAATGAATCACATTATGATGTACATTAAAAATTTCTAATTAAAAAAAAAAATAGACGTCTCCAGCACCACAACTCAAAAGCATCATTTTTTTTTGTCTCCCCTATTCAACGTCCAGGTTTCACAACCATAAGATGACACTGAAAACACCACGGCATGAGTCAGGTGCATCTTCCTCTTCAATGTGACACCTTTACTTCTCAAAGCTTTAAAGGGATCTTTTGCAATAGCTTTTTCCAATGCAATGCGTCTTTTGATTTCTTAACTGCTGTTTTTATGGGTGTTGATTATAGAACCACATAAAACAAAATCTTGGGAGAGCCTGCGGGGTAGGGACTACTAACACCCATTTTATTGGAACAGATGGAAAACAGAGGCACAAAGTGATCAAATGATGCTCCAAGGTCGCCTGATCCTTTCAGCATGAAGCCACCACCCCAGAACACACATCTGCTTTCCCTGGCCGGCCCGCCATGAGGGGCGAGGCAGTTACCAACAGCAAGGCCAAAGAGCTAAGCTTTGGGACTCATTTACCATGATGAAGAGGAAACCAGGGCCTGGGATTTAGCTCAGTTGGTAGAGCGCTGCGCTGCAGTCTCTGAGGTCACGAGTTCCATTCCCAGTACAGCAAAAATGGGAGAAGGACCTGGCAATCCACTCCCGAGGCAATCCCGAAACAGTCAGCCATTGAAAATCCTATGAGGGTCGCTATGAGTCGGATACCGACTTGACGGCACCTAACAACAACAACAACAACAAGAGGAAACCAGAGCAAAAGTACAGTCACACCTTGGGAACACCAGTAAGGCACCTACTGTGGGTGGCCCCTGGCCTGGGGGCTGGGGACATGGCTAGGAGCAGCCCGTGAGGGTCTTCCCCCCATTGGCAGGGAGAGGAGCACATGGAGGAGGGTCGTAAGTTCTGTGGAGAGCCAGGTAGCAGAGAAGGGACGGGCACTGGACCATGGAGGCTCCTCCAAGGCCCCCGGAGCAGAGGCTGAAGGTGGTGAAGGTCGAGAGCTGTGCATGGGGAAGAAAGAGCGCAAAGCAGCGAGGGCAGTGTGGCCCCGGCCTGAGGAAGGGACAGCAGGTGATGAGGAGGAGGGACGTGGTGGGCGGTGGGCCACAGGAGCCCAGGGGCCACACAGCGCCTGGAAGGCCAGGGGAAGGTTCCCCCAGAGAGAGTGCCCTGGCTTGGGGTCCGAGGGATCCCCGGCTGCCATGTGAGGCAGACCGCCAGGGAGGGAAGGAGCACCCGCCAGAACAGCCTGTCGAGCTTGGGTGTGCGCAACAGCGGCGCCACAAAGCCACCACGTTCTGGGTGCAGTCGTCCCTAGGCATCTGGGGGTTAGCTCCATGACCAAGGACGTGCAAGTCCCTTAAATAAAGTGGCGCCTTTTGGGGAACAACCCACACACACCCTTCCATACACCCTAAGTCATCTTTCGGTTACCCGTGCACCTAATGCAATGTAAACGCTACCAAAACACTTGTTAGACCACGTGGTTCGGGGAATAGTGACAAGAAAATACGGTATACATGTGCTCGCCCCGGAGCAACTTTTTATTTTTCAGAATATTTTCCGATGGGTGCGGTGGTGCATGCTGGCAATTCCAGCGGCTCAGGAGGCGGAGGCGGGAGGATCACAAATTCGAGACCAGAGGCAGTGTGTGTAACTTAGCGAGACACTGTCTCAAAAACTAAAAAAAAAATAGGGCTGGGGGTACAGCTCAGTGGTCCAGCACTTGCAAAGCATGCGAGAGGGAGACCCTGGGTTCAACCCTCAGCACCACAAAAAAATAAAAATAAAAGAATATTTTTCCATCTGCAGTTAGTGCATCCGTGCATGTGGACCCAGTGGGTAGAGAGGGGCCTGTCAGTGGAAGGCAGAGCCTGGGCGTCACAGGCACCTAGGATTCCATCGCTGACATCGCCTGCCCTACAGGAGAAAGGGGACAAAGCTCCAGCACGGGAGCGTGTTGTGGTGACGAGATCAGTCCCAGAGGCCAAGGGCAGGGCTGCCACAGCCGAGGAGAGCATGAGGCGGCTCTCCCTGAGACGGGCCCCAAAGGGCAAGGAGCCCAGGTCAGGAGCCGCATCCTGCGAGAGACCCACAGAAGATGCCAGGGGACCCACCCCCGCTGCAACATCCACGTGTCTGAGCTCTGACCAGAAGTGGACGCCTGGGTTGGGGGCAGCATGCAGTGTCCCAGGATCCACAGGCACACAGTGCACCATGAAACCACAGGGCTGGGCGTGGGGAAGGGCGCTGTGCCTTCCTCGCACCAGGGCAGTGACCACTGGGTGTGGGTCAGGCGGTTGCGGGCTGGAACCCGGCTCCACCTCAGTGAGCTCTGTGACCTGGAGCTCGTCACGGAGCCCTCTCAGTGCTGGCTTCTCTCCCTGCAGAAGGAAGACACTGGTGTGCTTAGGACATTCCTGTCGCCACGCTAATAACCTCACGCTTAGCACCACGTGGGCTTCCTCCCTTTCACGCGACTCAGCTTCCGCCAGTCTCGAAGCCTCTGTGGACAGCATTCCTTCGGAGGCTCACGGGCAGAGTCCATCCCCGCCCTGGCCCTCACTATTTGGCACGTGGCCCCATAGCTGGAACCTCTGCTCCCATCATCACATCCTCCCGTGACTCTGATCCCGAAACTCACTCTCTCCACCTCTCTCGCGCGCAGGGACCTTGAGATCGCGCTGGGCTCCTGACAACCCAGGAGACGCTCCCACCCCAAGGCCCTTGACTTCATGCCTCCGCCACGGGCAGTAACAGAGCCACAGGTTTCAGGGATGAGGATGTGACATGCTTGGGGCTGTTACTGCCCCTCCTGGGGGTTTGCTTCTATTTTGTTTTGAGAATTAAATGAGATGACACGTGCCCCAAGAGTTCAATACAATTTAAATATTATTATCCAATGTTTACTAGTAACAGTGACTAACAGTCACCATTACAATTTAAGTCTCTTAATTTAAGTTTTCATGGTATGTTATATAAGCTTGTTATTGATGTTAGGTGCTGTCTGTCCAACTCATAGCGACCCTCATAAGGTTTTCAGTGGCTGATTGTTTCGGGATTGCCTCGGGAGTGGGTTGCCACGTCCTTCTATTTTTGCAGTGCTGGGAATCGAACTCGGGACCTCAGAGACTGCAGAGCAGCGCTCTACCAACTGAGCTAAATCTCAGCTACAAGTATAAGCTTAGTAACATCTTATTTAAGAAAAGAAAGATAAAAGAATTACAATTCTTTTAGGTCTAGAAATCCTTTACTTGAAGCTTCATACCTGAATCGTGCCTGAAAACAGTTGCCTGAATGTAAAATGGGTCTGCAGGGAAATAAAGGTTAGGCCGGGTGCAGTAGTGCACACCTCTAAACCTAGTGAACTGAGGCAGGAGGATTGCAAGTTTGAGACTAGAGCAACTTGTGTAATTTAGGGAGACCCTGACTCAAGAGAAAAAAATATGGGCTGGGGGTGCATTCCAGAGGTAGAGCACTTGCAAAGTATGGGCAAGGCCCTGGGTTCGACTCCTAAGTACCACAACTAAAAACTAAATAATTAATTAATTAAAGATTTGGAAACCCATGGGAAGACAATCACACTGGGCAGATTGGGGATGAAAAGTGTAAGAACAGACCAGGTGCCCCGAGACAGCAGAACCTATTCACAGCAGAGGCAGCCTGGAGCTTACAAAAAGCCTACCCTTCTCCCACACCTACAGAGCCTACCAGAATCTCTCCGCTCCCAAGTATCGGCAACAGGGATTCAGGAAATTATTAGCGTCCCATGTATTTGCAGCTCTGGGTCCCAAAGAGACCTCACTCCAAAAGATCGCAGGAACTAACGGGGAAAATGGGTTATACATCACCTTCAGTGACAGCGAAAGAGAGAAAAACTGAGTATATCAAAGACCAGATTTATACAATGCTCGGGGGTGGGGGAACCAAACAGTATGTGATTCCACCAACACCTGCACCTTCCAAATGCTGATGGCCTCAAAATTAGCCACGTCCCACACCCCCCTTGGTGGTTCCCTGAAATGTGAGTTACCTCATCTGATGAACTCATCTGCTCCCTCAGACCACACCACACCAAGGCCCCGTCACTGGCGTGGTGTTTAAAGTCACAGAGCATGCCTGTCCTAGAGTTAGACATAGCACTCACCCAATAAAAGCAGCCTGATTCGAGAGTGTTCCTAAAAACAAGCAAGACCCCACTGAGGGTGAGACCTGTTGCCACTCACTGAGACGCGGGTCATAGAAACAGAGACAGTCACCTCGAAAACCGAAGTTCCAGCGGGGCGTGGTGGCGCATGCAGATAGTCCCAGCGGCTGGGGAGGCAAGAGGCGGGAGGATCGCAAGTTCGAGACCAGAGGCAGTCTGCATAACTTAGCGAGACCCTGTCTCAAAAAATAAAAAAAAGGGCTGAGGGTGCAGCTCAGTGATCCAGCACTTGCAGAGCATGCAAGCACGAGGCCCTGGGTTCAACTCCCAGTACCGCAAAAAAAAAAAAAAAAAAAAAAAAAGCAGAAGTTCTTCACAACAACAGCAAAAGCAGCAGCAAGCGCAGTGCTGGGGGCAGGGGGGGTGCCGGATCTCCCCACCTATCTTCAAAGGATGGGATTTTCAAACATGCTTGCAGCAAGTGTAACTGGTGCAGGTGCAGTGGTACAGCAGGGGATTCGACCCCTTGGTACTCAAGGAAAAAAAAAAATTCTACTCAGGTGCCATGTAATCCCACCAACTTGGAAAACTGAGGCAGGAAGACCTCAAGTTCCAGGCCACAGGGAGCCTGTACAACGTAAGAGACCTTGTGTAAAAATAGAAAATACGCAAAGGAGCCGAGGGTGCAGCTCGGCGGCGGAGCGCCTGCCTCGCAGAGGAGAGGCCCTGAGTCCGGGGGGCAGCGGGGAGGCACCGTGCTTTGGGCAGAACAAAATCTGAGACTCTGGACATTTGAATCTAGTTTTTTAAAATTACTATCATCATCTTAACTGCTGTTTCTCCTCTAAGTGCACACATTTGTTCTGTTTTAGGAGCCCCCCCCATTACAATTAATCCTTCAAATTACAATCCCCCTGGTAAGCCAGAAACGAAAGCCAACGCTTCCCTTCTTCGCTGCAAATTCATAAAATGTGAGCCCTGCCCAATCCCTGGAGAGCTGGTGTGATTTTTTGACTTTTCAATTTATTCGAAGTTAAAAAAAAATAACTAAATATTCCCATTTGTTCATTTTATAGGCATCCCCGGGGAAGGTAATGATGGCGTTTAGAAGTTACACAACGCATCCCCCACGCTGCAATGAGGCAACAGAACGCACTTCTTTCCCAAGCTTTGGTTGAGCTACAAGTGATTTTAAAAATTACACGCTCGGAGTTCTTTTTTTTTTTTTACCACGCATTTTTAAAAATCTGTTTAGAGCAGAAAACATGTCTTAAAGGTCGAACTCAGCCGGGTGTGGTGGCACACCCCTGTAGCCCAAGGAGGATCACAAGTTCCAGGCTAGCATGGGTTACACAGCAAGTCACAGCCCAGCCCGGGCTATGGGGTGAGATCCTGTCTCAAAAAGCAAAAAAAGCCGGGCACGGTGGCGCACGCCTGTCATCCCAACAGCTCAGGAGGCGGAGGCAGGAGGATCACAAGTTCGAGACCAGAGGCAGTCTGAGTAATTTGGTGAGACCCTGTCTCAAAAAGTAAAAAAACGGGCTGGGGTGCAGCTCAGTGGTCCTGCACTCGCAAAGCATGCAGGTGTGAGGCCTTGGGTTCAACGCCCAGTACCACAAAAAAAAAAAAAAAAAGCGAAAAAAAATAAAATGAAAGGCCAGGTACCACGGCACATGCCTGTCATCTTGGTGACAAGGGAGGTGGCGGCAGGTCATGAGTTCGAGGCCGGAGGCAGCCTGCTCAACTTACCAAAACCTTGTCTCAAAATAAAAAGTAAAAAATGGTCTGGGGGTGCAGCTCAGTGGGGAGCCCTTGCCTAGCATGCACTAGGTCCTGGGTTCAACCCTCAAGTACTGCAAAAATAAATAAATAAATAAATAAAATATTTAAAAAGAAGACTTAATTCTGTGTGAGACCCAGGTGGGGCGAGACGCCATAAATCCATGAAGCTTCCTATAATCCTAGATATGTTGTATTTAATAGATTGAATTAAATCTGAAATTTAGGGTAGGAAGATAGGAATAGAATTGCTAGGTCAAAGACCATATTCACTTTTAAGGTTTTTATTAGCTTCCCAAGTTTGTCTCCAGTATGCTACCCCAGCTTGCATTCACTCCACTAACATAAGAGGGTGGCGAATTCCATCAACCTCTGCCAGCTCGGAGTTTTAGTTTTTAATACTGGACCTGAGAATGATGCAACAAGGAAAAAAGTCATCTCATCATTTAATTGTTCTTTAATTAACAAAGACAAATACATTTACATATTATTTTCACCCTTCTTTTACGAATTCTGTGCTCATTTCCTTCTGTTGGGGGATTTTTTTTCTTATTGTTTCATAAAAACTGTTTACATATAAAAGACCAATCTTTATCATACATTGTGAATACTTGCCTTTTACGTTCACTTAATATGTTCGTGATGCTCAGAAACTACGCAGTCATTCAGATATCACCAGAGCAAAACTCATTTACATTCTGCCTTTGATGTCCATCCCCAAAACATACAAACATTCAGGAAGCTTCCTCTGTGCAGGAAAGAATTCTGTCTTTGCCGTGGCAAGAGACAAAAACAGAGAAACAATAACTTGACCCAATTTCACAGTAACCCAGCTCCCCAGAGGCAGACGGCATAACTGTCCTGTGAAGTCAGGGCAAGGGAGGCCAGCTGACCTCGGCCTTAAAACACCACCTCTTGACATAAAACGTGGGCCACGACGGCCCCGAGGTGAGAATGATGCCAAGCGGGTGCCTGCGCCACGTTGACAGATAAATTTAGGCAACGTGCTGTGAAGTCTCGGCCTCCAAGCACTGGTGAGCTAATGCTCTGGAAAGACTCTCGGGCTGCTAGTGAAGACGGGATCATTCCGACCTCGGGTCATCTGACATCATCCCGAGCTGAACAATGCTGGCACGCGCCTCGCGGAAGACCGCGCGAGGCAGAGTGGGCACAGATGGCCGGTGCGGTCAGATGCCTGTGAAGCCAGGCTCTCCGACTCCCAGCCTGCGGCTCCGGATGACTCAGCGGGAGCTGCGGACACCCCTGCACGGTGGAGACCTGCAATGGACGTGCCGGGGTCCCACGCCACAGCCCCCCAGTCCCTGGAGGGTGGCCGCTGGGCGCGTGTGCTCTCCCGGGAAGGCTCTGCTCACTTGCTCTGTGATGGATGCAGAAAGCCCACGCACCTCGAATAGCCTTCTTCCCTTGAGCACATCCCACGTTGCTGCTGAAGCTGACTTGAAGGTGGGCTATTTGGAAGGGAACCTGAGGTTCCTGAGGCCAATTAGCCAAATCTGTGCTGAAATATCACACAGGGCATCGTGTTCCAAGCAGAGGAAACATCTGCACTGGACAATTACTAGCCACAGAATCAGATTTATTTCCTATGAGGCCGGGGGAGGGGGGAGGTCTATTGTGTTCTATCTCACACTAAAGAAAACTGGTGGTGAGTATTGAGTAACCGGCCCAGGCTCTGGCCAGCCATGGGAGCAGAGTGCCTTCCCCTGAGCCTCGCACGCTCCAAATCCCAAGCCACTCTGCATTGAGGGGGACAAGGGGGGAAATCACACTCCTGCAGGGCCCCTCTGTGCTCTGCACGTGAGCAAAACTGACAAGATTCTGTACCAGAAATCCTTCAACCACATCTCACTGATATAAGCAAAACAGCAAAGCCTCCCACCCCCTCACCATGCTGCTTCTCACTCTCTCCTCCCTCCGCCCCAACAGCCTTCTTCTTCCTCCTCAAACACATCCCTCCCACCACAGGACCTTTGCACAAGCTGCTGCCCTCCGTAATGACACACATTCTTACTCCCACCGAGACCTGAGGGAGAGCAGTAGCTCGCTAGGTCACTCCCCCTCCTAACAGCCTTTTCCTGATCCCAGAAGCAGCCATTCCCCTCTGAGAGACAATGACCACCCTGCTCACTTTATAGTTATTGAGGTGACTCTAGCCAATACTCCAAGTATCCCAAGGGCAAAGACCTCACTCTCCATTCCTTGTCAGCACTAGCAGAATGCCCAGCACATTTGCAAAGGCTCCATAAACATCTGCTGAGTGAACAAGGAGACCCCCACAGAGAAATCTTAGGTGCTTTTCCGATTGTTTGGCAGAGAATGGCCCCACACAATGGAGAAAACATATCAAAGACTCTGTAGCATTCGCAGCTGACTGAGGATTCTCACAGGCCACTGCTAGCCAGGCGTCGCCCAGTACGGCCCCCAGCAGCAGATGGGCAAGGCTCCTTGGGGGGCTAGAGCACTGCCGGACGCTCATTCACTGTTAACCCCGCCTCCCTCAACTCCACACCAATTACCTGCTCACAAAGGAACACGTACAGCAACTGCCAGTTTGTCTGGGGTCCTCCCTTGAACCTATCGGTGCACATCTGGAACAATCAGCAACAGGGTGGTTCTGTTTACCTCTGACGTGTGTCTCCTCTCTCTTCCCATTCCCTGTCTAGCCATTTTTAGAGGGAAACAGAAGAAACAGAGAACGGCCAGAGGCAAGAATGTCTTAATACGTGGCTCCAATCTCTTCCTGACCTGTGTCTCCTCCGGGGGAATGAGGGGTTCTGTTGGTCTCTGAATTTGCAGCCTCCGTGCAAGCCCACGTCATACTTGTCATTAAAGGGAGCTGAGAGGCTTGGGAGACAGGGCTCTGGGCTTGGGCAGATTACATGGTGAAACCCACTGATAAAAATAAGCTGCCAAATTAGAAGGTCTATAAATCCCTGGGTGGGCTGGGATTTAGCTCAGTTGGTAGAGCGCTGCTCTGCAGTCTCTGAGGTCCCGAGTTCGACTCCCAGCACCGCAAAATGGGAGAAGGACGTGGCAACACACTCCCAAGGCAATCCCGAAACAGCCACTGAAAACCCTGTGAGGGTTGCTATGAGTCGGACTCGAGTCGACGACACCTAACAACAACATAAATCTCTGGGATGGGTTGCCTCAAAAATCTCACGTGGAAAGTGCCAAGTAGAGAACGATTTCGTTATGCGTATTATTGGCTGATCTCACCTTGGGAAACCAAGGCAATTTCACGTCCGAGGTACATCCTGAGTCGTAATGGGAGAAACCGAACGTGTGAAAGGGGAGTGAAAGGGGAGGCTCAGGTGGAGGACCTGCTGGTGTTGGGCTCTCTGCCCACAAGAGCGTGGTGTTGGCTGGCAGGACCACCCAGACGTGACGCCGGGTTTGTGTCCCAACCTGAAAAATGGGTGAGACTCAGAGCCAGGTGCAGTGGTGCACGCCTGTCATCCCGGCAACTCGGGAGGTGGAGTCAGGAGGATCGCAAGTTCGAGACCAGAGGCAGTCTGCGTAACTTAGCGAGACCCTGTCTCAAAAAGTTAAAAAAAAAAAAAAAAAAGGGTGAGACTCATGGTACGGACTGTGTGGCCACCCTGTGCAAAAGGGCCTGGATGCACTGGCCGGGTACCCCAAAGTCTATGCACTGAACCCCACCCCTGCTGACGCTGATTTCATCAAGCTTTTGTGGGCTCTAAAGAGGCAGAGGGAAGCCCAAAGTCCAGCTCGTTTCCCCTGGCACCTGAATACGACCAGCTGTGAAGCGTGTATTTGTCAGTTTGAATAAGCACAAAGGCAAGGCCAACACGTAGACCATCGGAGGGCCCAGGCAGGCAAAGCTTCGCCCCCGAGAGCTCATTACCAGAGCCCGGAGCCCCGGCTGACGTGAATTATTTACTGCCACCCAGGCCCCTTGATTATGCGCATGCATTACAGGCTCCGGAGGGGCACCTGGGTCCCACTTTAACCAGGCACAGATCCAGAGGCACCACCTGGGGCCACGTGAGGCCAATCAATTAAGCAGCCCCTGCCGAGATGAGAGGCAGGAAGTGCTGGTGGAGAGGGTGGACAGCCCCACCTTCCAGCGGGGCAAACCGGCAATTAGTGACGCCAAGGAGCAACTCTCCGCTTCACTGAGAGCTATCTGTGGTTGGGCGCTGTTGAGTCGAGTTGGGTTCGACTCATGGCCACCCGATATACAACAGAACGAAACACTCCCCCACTGTGCCATGCCCAGCACTGTATCAGTGTTTCTCTGCTACTCATAGGGTTTTCTATGGCTGATTGTTTTGGGATTAGTTTCAGGAGAGGGCTGCCAGGTCCTTCTCCCATTTTTGTTGTGCTGGGGATCAAACCCAGGGCCTCAAAGCAAACAGAGCCAGGGCTCTGCCCACTGAGTTAAACCCCAGTCCTTCAGAGAGGAGAAGACACGGGAAACAAAAAGCAATTTGGAAAACAAAGTCCTGAAATTGCGCTCAGCTTACAATTAGAAAACAAAGCGTGCCTGGCTGCTCTCTAGTGAGAGGGCAGGCCGCAGACTGGAATAATTTTGCATAATTATTAACACCAATATTGACGGAGGGCTGCCTAGGAGGGAGCCTGCTGTGCCTGCTTTGTGACCAGCAGCTGGAGACGTGGGTGGCATCTGCCTTGAAGGCTGTACCCAAGACACGTGAGGCCACAAGGCTCTCCGCCACGCTGACTGTAGGTTCTCAAACTGGGGAAGCTGGGGTTTTTTTTGCCTCATGTGCAAACACATTGATGTGAAAAATCCTACGAAGGTATGAAATTCAATCCCTATTTGTAACCCGGGCTGGGATTTAGCTCAGTTGGTAGAGCACTGCACTGCAGTCTCTGACGTCCTGAGTTCAATTCCCAGCACCGCAAAAATGGGAGAAGGGCCTGGCAATCCACTCCCAAGACAATCCGGAAACAGTCAGCCATTGAAAACTCTATGAGGGTCGCTATGAGTCAGATACCGACTTGACAGCATACAACAACAAATTTCTAACCCAGGAGCGGTCTCTCATGAAACGAAGGCGTTCAGACCCCATCTGAATGTCCGCAAAAACTCAAGGTTGCATTTCTTCACTTCATCTGTAATGGACTTGCAGCTGCTCTGCAGGCCCAGCTCCACCTGCCAGCATTAGGGGCCCCCCGGTGCCCCAGACTCCTGTGCAGAGAACACCCACAGAGAGAGATCCTCTAATTACACCCTGGTCCGCCCCAGCAGGTCTGGGCACTGCCGCTAAGCGCCCAGGCGCCATAAATCACAGCTTCGCCAGGGATCAGAGCGCCCGCCCACCCCACGTGACCACGGGAGTACAGATGGCAGGCAGCCCGTGCCTGCGACCAGCTCCTGAAGGACACGTGTTCGCTCTGAACGCGCTCCAGCCTGGAACACTGGCCTCCTCTGGTCTCACGTTCCTTGCCTGCGCTGCCCACGGTCAGAGGGCTCGTGGTCAGAGCGTGACGTGGGTGACAAGGGAACAAGCCGTGACCATCTGTGGCTGCCTGGGAAGGCGTTCTGGGAAGACAGCGGGGAGGAGGAAGGCTGAACTGGCTGAGGGAACTTGCAACTGGCAAAAGGATGTCCAAGGCGGAGGCCAGAGTCAGGGCAGGTCCCTCCCCTGGAGCAGTGACAGGCCGTCGCATCTGCCTGGAGGGGACCCCAGGCCCAGGGCTGAGGGAGAAGGGGACTTTGGGGAGGAG
This sequence comes from Pedetes capensis, assembly GCA_007922755.1. NCBI lineage: Eukaryota > Metazoa > Chordata > Mammalia > Rodentia > Pedetidae > Pedetes > Pedetes capensis. Next base: position 13,228 of record VMDO01027521.1, on the reverse strand, counting down.
ACGCAGAAAACGTACCAGCCACAGGACCAGAGTAAGAAGGTGGGGGGAAGGGCCCTCAGGAGGCGGGGCCTGTGGAAGGGGAGTCTGGGGGAGCACACTTCCTGGAGGAGGCGGGGTTACAAGTGGCCTGCCATGGCCTGTCCTGAGCCTGTGCAAAACTCACATGGTGAAGCCCTAACATGTAGTGCACGTGATGGGACTTTTAGGAGGCAATTAGAGTGAGACGCGGTCATGCGGATGGGGCCCCAGGATGGTGTTAGTGCCCTTATGAGAAGAAACATAGGATGGCTTGTGTGCACACACCACTGGCTGCTCTCATAGGCTCCCTCCCTCCCACGGGAGGACACAGCACACTGGGGGACATCCAGAAGCAAGAAGGGGCCCCCTCAGAACCCCACCATGCTGGCACCCTGAGTCAGTTTCACCATAACTGTGAAAAGAACAGCTCCCAGGAGGAAGCGCACACTTGCCCTTCACTGCCCAAGAGCTGGTCTTGAGTTCTGCAGGAACCTCCCACTTGGCTGAGCTGCAGGCACCCCAGGCTTTCTCTAGCCGCCATCTGCAAACTCCACACTCCCCGCAAAGACCCAAACCAGAGACTTAAGGACCACAGGGTCAAGTTTAGTCACAGCAAGGAGGGCAGTCACTCCCCTGGGATTAATTTTCTGTGTCCGTCATTCTTCTCCTCGCTGTGACCAAATACCTGACAGAAACAACTGAGGAGAGACCCACTCAGGCTCGAGTTTCACAGGGCTCCAGCCGCGGTCGCTCAGCCTGGCGCACTTGGGCAGAGCATCATGGCGGCAGGAGCATGGGAAGGGTAGGCTTCTTGTGGACAGGAAGGAGACTGAGACACCCCAAAGGGCCCGCCCGGGGGACCACTTCCTCCAGCTAGGCCCCACCTCCCAGAGGTTCCAAAATGTGCCATGTGCTGGGGACCAAGCGGGTAGGAGACACTTCATATGCAAACCGTGACACACCCTGATCTTGGGTTCCCACGGTGGGAAGACCAATCTCTGTCATTCCAGACCTCGGGTCCCTGGTGTCCTGTTCCGCAGCCGGCACACTAAGCCACAGTGGCCGCAGAGTGGCAGGTATCAGAGCATGGCAGATCCACGGAGATGGACGAAGAGGCTCAGGCTGTGTTTGGGGAAGGTGGGGCAGGGAGCATCGCTGTGGGTCCGTGGGAAGCAGTGTCCACAGATCAGAAGCCGGGAGCTGGGTCAGAGCTTATTCCAAAGGTAGGGGCCAGCTGGGTGTCCTGTCTGGGATGCCTGCCATCTGTCTATGACCACGGCCCCCTCTTGACTATGAGCTCAGAGAGGAAGGCGAACACAGGAAAAGCATCAGCACTGCTAACACTGGCTCCGTGGCCCACCTGGCCACAGGAAGGGTCTGGACACATTAATGGGATTAGCCTTCATTACACAGCATCTCATATCAGGAAGACAGATTGTCATGTTTAAGAAAAAAAAAAAAAAGACCAATGTGTTTGGTCATAGAGTGAAGAGCATGCTTTAGAAATGGAGTGCCCAGAGCCGGGCCCCGTGGCACACGCCTGTAATCCCAGTGGCTTGGGCGGCGGAGGCAGGAGGATCACAAGTTCGAGACCAGAGGCAGTCTGTGTAATTTAGCAAGACCCTGTCTCAAAAAAGTAAACAAAAAATGGGCTGGGGGTGCAGCTCAGTGGTCCAGCACTTGCAGAGCATGCAGCACAAAGCCCTGGGTTCAACCCCCACTACCACAAAAAAAAAAGAGGAAAGAAACGGAGTGCCTAGAGGGGGCACCAAGAGGCACTGAGCCTACCCCATGAGGGTACCTGGACCTCACTTCATCAACCCACCAACCTGCAGAGACTGAGGGAAACCGAAGGGCTTGGGCCTCCTAGGGTTAGCCCTCAGGAGTAGACCCAGCCTCTGACCACCAGCAGGTCAGGGACCCAGTTTCACCTCCCAAACATCATCTATACACAGAGTCCAGGGCTCACAATCACCAATGAGAAGCAATTTCCTTCAAAATCCAGAATCAGCCTGCGGCAGCATTCCTAATTTGCTGAGTTGTTTTTAAATCCAAACTCATATAGGTCAACGTTGCCACCTCTAATGTTTTCCAACAGCCCTCACCCTCAGATCCCAGACCGACACCTCGATGTGAGACTGGAGGGAGCCAGCTGGCCTTGGCCCCACTCACTCCCTGGGGTGGGGGAAAATCCACAGCAGGCTGACACCTCTTCCTGCCAAGGGAGTAGCTCAGTCCTTGGGCATTTTATTTTATTTTATTTCCTCTCCTTTCCTTTCCTTTCCCTTCCTTTCCTTTTGTTGAAAAGCAAAAAGGGACTGAGAATTGGACTTCCTTTTCCAGGACTGCTGACCCAAGCCAGTGACAGTACCATCTTGTTGTTGTTGTTGTTAGGTTCTGTCAAGTCGGTATCCGACTCATAGCGACCCTCTGTACAACAGGGGAAACACTATTTATTGTCAGTGCTTCTCTGCTGTTTATAGGGTTTTCAATGGCAGATTGATTTTTGGGAGGGGGTTGCCAGGTCCTTCTCCCAAAAGTGTTGCCCAGGCTGTCCTCGAACTCTCGATCCTCCTGCCTCATCCTCCGCAGCAAGTTGATTACCGGCGTGCGCCACCACGACCGGAGTACCATCTTATGAACCACCTTTCGCTCAAAAACACACATGGCTTTCCAGTTTATGTCATCATCTTTCTTGAATTCTAAGAACTGGATTATTCCCAGTGTTTCATGAGATGAAAAGGGGGCAGAGAAGCAAACTGCCATAGACTGAATGTTCGTGTCCCCCACAAATTCCTATGCTGAAATTCTAAACCCCAGGGTGACGGTATTAGTAGCTGAACTCTTTGGTAGGCTATAAGGGACTGTTGTTGTTGTTGTTGTTGTTAGGTGCCGTCGAGTCATGACCAACTCATAGCAACCCTTACAGGGTTTTCAATGGCTGATTTGTTTCGGGATTGCCTCAGGAGTGGGTTGCCTCGTCCTTCTCCCATTTTTGCCGTGCTTGGAATCGAACTCGGGACCTCAGAGACTGCAGAGGGGCGCTCTACCAACTGAGCTAAATCCCAGCCCCTATAAGGGACTAGTGGCCTTAAAAGAGACCTCACAGAGCTCCCTCAGTCCTTCCACCATGTGAGGGCACAGCAGAAGGGGCCATCTATGAGCCAGGAAGCCAGACCTCACCAGACACGCAATCTGCTGGCACTGTGATCTGGGACTTCCAGTCTCCAGAACCGTGAGAAGAAAACATCTGTTGTTTCTAAGTCAACAGTCTGCAGTGTTACTCCAAAATAACAGCTCAAGTGGGCTAAGACACAAAGGCAATCTGTACTGGTTACACACCTTGGGAACACACGGAATCCTGCAGACCCAAAGTCTGAAGCCAAAAGTAAAACCAGACCAGTGAATCTCCCCGGGGGTCCGGCACAGGGTGCCATCCACACCTGGCTCTTCCTCACCCCAATCCACCAACCCTCTTGAGAATCACTGACTCCATGAGCTCCGTCTGGGCTCTAAACACAAAGCCACAGAACGGAAGAAGGGATCGATCCAACAGCCCCAGCTCAGATCCGCAGGAATTCAGTGCACTGCAATTTCTGCATTTCCTCCTCCACTCTTTGCTCCGCCCACTCCCTGGCACCCCATTCGGAGCTGTCTGAGGACCAAGACTGGAGGGTCTTGTTGCAGCCACCCCTTGGGCTCTAGCCCTGTATCGGGGGCCACTGGAATGCTGGGTGGATAATGGGACGACCAGAAAGGTATAGGCAGCTGGGCAGTGTTACTCCAACCTGTCCTCCGCCACTATTGTGGGCAGAGGCCTGGGAAGGTAGAAGGGTAAACCTACCCTTCCGTTGCAGACATCTGCTCAGTTCCAGGGGAAGCGGAGGAAGGGACAGGAAGGAGAAGGTTGTAAAGTTTGGTGACAAGGTGGGAGGTGGCGGCTGGAACTTCCACAAGGAGCAAGGAGCAAGCAAGGGACGTTCAGGAGCTGGTCCAGGCACCCAGGAGAAGATCGCACTGGACTGAGACCAGCGTGTGCCTTTAAATAAGCCCTCATCAGGGGCCCTGAGGACAGAGGGACCCCATGCCTTCCAGGGGCAGCTCACCCACCTCACTGATGTCAGCACCGTCAAAGCCTGGGGCCTGGCGCCCGGCTCCCCGCTGAGGGTCTCCAGGCACTGTGAAGGCCCTGGTTTGACAGCTCATAGGAAAAGACCTTCAGGTACCCTGAGGTGCTCAGGCAGCCCCTCGTTCCCTGTCTCCAGGTGACCTGACCTCGTGCAACCAGCGGACAAGCCTCTGCTGAGCTGCCGCAGCGTCTTCCACCCCTCCACACACGCGCCCATCGCCAGTGCCCTCCTGGCCCTTGCCTGTCCTGCTGGGGAGCAAAATGCTCAGGGCAGCATCCAAGCAGAGCGCTTTGCTGAAGACACATGGCCGAGAGCCCCCTGTCCGCGGGTGCAGGCAGGACGGCTTGCAGAGAGCGCTCCACCAGCCCCGGAGCCCAGGGGCTCAGAGATCCCTTGCTGTCTGTGCACGTGCTGACCTGGGTAGAGCAAGAAGGGGGTCCTGGCCGTGTCCCGCTCCCACATGAGGACTGCCTGTCATGGGGGTGCAGATGCTTTCTCTCTACCACTCGACTGGTCCCCTGCCCCTACTCATTTGTACCCCTCTAAATCTCAGAAGCCTGCAGTCATACCAGTGTGGCATCGGATTCCCTCAGATTTTGGAAACTAAGCAGAGTCGTGCCCGGTTAATCCTTGGATGGGAGACCACCTGGGAACACCAGGTGCTGGAGGTTTGGGAGAAGGACCCAGCAATCCACTCCGAAAAATCAATCTGCCATTGAAAACCCTATGAACAGCAGAGAAGCACTGATAGTAGTATTTCGCCTGTTGTACATAGGGTCACTGTGAGTCCCACACCAACTAGACAGGACTTAACAACAACAACAAATCTCACAAAACAGGAGAAGGACGTGGCACTCCACTACCAAAGCAATCCCAAAACAATCAGCCATTGAAAAACACTATTAGTCGGACCCCATTCAATGGCACCTAACAACAAATCTCAAAAAACTTTACGCAGTCAGCCCTGGCTATTTCTTCCACCTGTCGCTGGAGCTTCCTGCTGTGTCCCAGCTCCCCTGGCCTCAAGCCCAAATTCCCCACCATTCCAGAGAACACATTTTCCCCCAGGGGACACAATGGCACGTCCCTCCAGCTCCAACTTTCCTTCTCCTCGGCCAGGGTCTCACAGCTCCTACAACCATTCCAACCAGGGACCAAGAAGAAGGGCTCAAAGCCCCCTCACGACCTGGTCACAGCCTCTCCCTGCCCAGCAAGGAAGCACGCCGCCAACCAGAGAGGGGAAGGGAAACCACGGGGCCCTGGAGCCCTCAGTCCCGTCCAGAGAAGACGGCCATGACCTGCCTCTCCAAGGGTCATTCCTCCTGCTCTTCTTCCTGTGCTACTATCCTTTGCAGACATCTGCAGAGTTCCAGGAAGGGACAGGAAGGAGAAGGTTGGAAGGTTTGGTGACAAGGTGCGAGGTGGCAGCTGGACCTTCCACGCACTGTATTGGGCTGAGCGTCTTTCTCGTCCCCTCTCTTCCAGGCCTCCAGCAGAATGACCTCAAGGCCTCGCCCGAGTTATGTGTCATGGAAAATTGCTCTTCTCTCCAGCTAAGAGAATAAATAAGTATAATCTTCTGGATGGAGGCCAAGTAGCAGCAGGGCCACGAGAATCAGGAGCCCCCATTCTCTGCCTGGCTCCACTGTTTCCTGGGTCGAGGATCCTGGGGGACTCAGCCGGCTACAGGGCCCCTGAGGGTCACAGGCTCCCACCCTCCCTGAGGGCAGCACCGCTGCGTGGAGAGAGGCAGTAGGAGGCTCAGCCCAGTGCTAAGCAGGGAAGGCCACTGCCCCTACCATGGGACCCAGGCCTCCCCAAGGCCCTTCCGGATCCCTGGCCTGAGACAGCTCCATCTGCTGAGGGTCCACCCAGGGGACCCCTGCCAAGCTCCCTCCATGGGTAACTGCAATTGGCAGCTTCTTTCTCAGATCCCAAGGAGGAAGACACAATGGAATTTTACAGACTGCAGCCATGCGCCCAGCCGGCTGCCACAGTGGCCCCCCCAGCACCGTGTGTCAGCACCATCTCCCTGTGGGAACAGAAAGGACAAGATCTGTACCTAGGAGGGGAGAACACCGAGGCATGGCACGGGCCCTGGGAGGTGACAAGCGGGAAGCCCGAGATAAGAAGTGGGCCAGGAAGACAAGTATTTACAATCTATGATAGACATTGGTCTTTTATATGTAAACAGTTTTTATGAAACAGTAAGAAGTGAGCGACGCTGAGAACTGAGAACGCGCCGGGCGCGGTGGCGCACGCCTGTAATCCCAGCGGCTTGGGAGGCGGAGCCAGGAGGATCGCAAGTTCAAGACCAGAGGAAGTTTGTGTAACTTAGCAAGACCCTGTCTCAGAAAGTAAAGGAAAAAAAAAAAAAGGGTTGGGGATGGGGGCGCAGCTCAGTGGTCCAGCACTTGCAAGCCACGCAAGCGCGAGGCCCTGGGATCAACCCCCAGTACCACAAAAAAAAAAAAAAAAAAAAACTGAGAACGCAGCCTCAGACAGGAGGTGGGCTCTCCCACACCCGCCACCCCCACCCACTCAGTCAGGTGTCCACGAGGTATGGGCCACGGCCATCTGGGAGACCACAACATTCACCTGAGTTTCTCCATCAACATGAGCGGGCCTGGCTGCATCTTTTGCCTAACATGTTTTCAAGGGAGCAGTGTCTGTTTGGGTGGAACACAATGTCTACATACCATCTCCCTTTAAAAAAAAAAAAAAAGTCTAAAATGCTAACAAAACCTCAAAGAATGTTCCCACTGCAGTGCATGGGGACCCGGGGCTTCCGGCAGCACAGCGGCCCTCCCAACCTCCCGCCCTTGCATCTCCAGAAAACTGCTGCGGACGTGGCCTGCCATTTCCCACGCCCACAGAGGGGTCCTGGGTGAGACTAAACTGCCCCCAGGCATGCCAGCTGAACAGGGCCTCACAAGGCACAGGTCCAAGGTCCTCCAGCGAGAAGAAGCAAAGACTAGCAGAGGACCCAAGTCTTTCTGCACCCACCTGATGGCAAACAGCCCTTGCCCTGCCCTGGGCTCCGTGCGCTCGCTCACAGTGATGGAGGACTCAAGGGGGACCAGCGCAATCCCATCACGGGAGCTACGTTTCCTGGCCAGAGTGCACGTGCAGTAAGATCGAGCATCTCTCTTCTATAAAACCCACAGTGCCCACCAAGGACTGTCCTCTGCGTGGTGTAGGCAAAGGCCCAGGTCCAGCTGGATAGAGAGGAAGCCACACTCAGAGATGCAAAAACTCACGTTGGTCCCAACTCTGTCTGTGTATGACTCTGGGAAACGCCCCTCACCCATCTGCCCCTGTTCTGTTGTTCACAGGATGGAAAAAAAGCAAGACCCATTTCTCTCACCTGCCACGTGAGACCACGTGTGTAGAACAGGTTGCAAACAGGTCTACATTGAGGTAAGAAGTGTGGCATCTTGCTTTAAAATTCCATGCACCCAGAACTGCCTCTATTACATTATTCAGGACTGGCTTTAGAATCAGGTGTGAAATGCAGGGTTCATTCAGATGCCCAATTACTCTCTCAGGGAAAAAGGTTCTTTCAGAACAGAAGACCGGCTGCTGGTCTAACAGGGGCAGGTCTCAATCTCTGAACTGCCAGCACAATCACCCATCAGTTAGGTAACCCTGCTACCCACTCCCAAATCCATCAGAGGACGACCAAAGGGTGAATTGCATGGACCTTACACAAACAGACACTACCTTCCTTAAAAACAGACCCTCCGCCAGCTCTCAGCCACCGCCAAAGGCAGGCAGCGGGGAGAAGAGTGACTTCTCTCCTGCAGCTCTCAGATTTGCAGAGAAGCTATAAAGGGAGTTGGCCGAACAGCTACGAGAGCATCTGGGCAGCCGTGGCACAGGCGAGGAGTGGCAAGTGAGCCACTGGCCGGCTCTACACAGGCCCCACATCACGGCGACAGGTGGGGAACACAGCTCATCTTGGGTATCAGGGAATACATCGGCAGCGTCTATACGACTTTTCTCTGTGGAAGCACAAACACGCTTACTTATTTTGCTGCTTTTAAAGATGAGACACGGGCTTATTTTTAAAGTCTAGAAAAATCCTTAAAGGCACAAAAGAAAATATTGTAAATCCACCAAGCACCACATCCTTACATCTGTGGACAGCATCAAACAACAGGAGCTCTGTGAACCCCCAAAACAGAGCTGCTGGAGAAAGCGGTGGGCACCTGGGTTACCATGGTGACGCGGGCAGAGGGGCATCCACGGCATGCACGCACCCTCTACACTCTTCAGATCTGAACCTGGATTCCAAAGTCACTGACTAACTATGGGCTGAGAAGACATGTTACACAACACAAGTGCTGGCCAGGGAGCGCTGGGAATTTTTGAAAGGCAGGATCTTCACAGACTTCTCTGGTTCTGTTGGAGAAGAAGTCTAAAGTTATAAAAATTTTATACATGCGCTTACATTTCTGAAACGCTGCTTTCAGCTGCTTTCAGCTGTTCCCCCTTAGATGTCTCAAAAATCTGGGGTATTCACCTATTGTGCACCCACACTTCACTTGGCAACAAAGCCAGGAGAAAAAAAGATACCGTGGTACAAACGATCCAGCGGCAGGTGATTCTATGCTAGACAGTGAGCCAGAAGGCGCAGCATAACCAGGTTAAGAAGAGATTCTGGGACTGAATGCACACTGCAAAATTCAGCCCTATCAAGAATGAGCTGTGCAGACCTGGGACAGGTACAGACTTCCTCTGCCTGACTTTCCTCACCTGTAAAGCGGGGATAATAATCACAACATCAATGAAACAGAAAGTACGGCACAAAGACCATGGGAAGTGCTCGCCAGTGTTTTGGGTTTTTGGTTTTGGTTTTGGTTTTTGATCTTTGCTTTTTAATTACATATATGCAAAAATAACAATAACCACATATCTTCTGGAGAAACAGTATCCTTACAAAACATAGTTACAATTGTTTTAGTCCCACGTACTTATTAGGATGTGTTACGTGCCAGAAGAATCTGCAACCCGAAACAAAACAAATGGTATAAAGAGTAACATGACAAGCTGTATTCCCTTTTAGATGTATAGATGCGAAGAGATCTGGAAAACAGCTAGCTGGCCAACTGACTGGAAGAGATCTCTATTTGTGCCTGTTCCCAAAAAGAGGGGATTTGACCAAAAGTGGAGACTATCAAACGATATTATGAATATCACACGAAAGCGAAATTTTGCTAAAGACCATTTAAAAAGCAACTGCAGCAGTACATAGACAGGGAACTGCCAGAAAATCAAGCCAGATTCATAAGATTGCGTGGAACCAGGGACATCATTGCTGATGTCAGATGGATATTAGCCAAAAACAGAATATCAGAGAGATGTCTGTATTTTATGGACTATGCAAAGGCATTTGACTATGTGGATGGCAATAAATTATGGATAACCTTGTGAAGACTAGGAATACTAGAATACTTAATTGTATTCATGAGAAATCTGTACATGCACCAGGAAGCAGTTGTTTGAACAGAACAGAAAACGCTGCCTGGTTTAAAGTCAGGAAAGGTGCGTCAGGGCTGTATCCTTTCACCATACCTCTTCAATCTCTGTGCTGATCAAATAATCCAAGAAGCTGGACTTTATGAAGAAGAATGCGGTATCAGGACCGGAAGAACACTCATTAACACCCTGCGTTATGCAGATGACACAACTCTACTTGCTGAAAGTGAAGAGGATTTGAAACATTTACTGACAAAGATCAAAGAACACAGCATTCGGTATGGATTGTGCCTCAAAATCAACAAAATAAAAATCCTCACAACTGGGTCAGTATGCACCCTCCTGTGGTTGTCCAAGATTTTGCTTTACTTGGTTCTACAATCAACACCGGTGGAAGCAGCAGTCAAGAAATCAAAAGATGCATTGCACTAGGAAATGCTATTGCAAAAGACCTCTTTAGAGTGATGAAAAGTAAAGATGTCACATTCAAGGCAAAGGTGTGTGTGACTCATGCCATGATATTTTCAGTTGCATCACATGGCTATAAAAGCTGGATGCTAAATAAGGGAGAGAGGACAAGAACTGATACTTTTGAATTATGGTGCTGGAGATGAATATTGAATATACCATGGACTGCCAAAAGAACCAACAGATCTGTCCTAGAAGAAGTGCAACCAGAGTGCTCCTTGGAAGCAAGGGTGGCTAGACTGTGTCTTACACATTGTGGACATGGTGTCGGGAGGGGCCAATCCCTGGAGAAGGACATCATGTTTGGGAGAGTGGCAGGTCAACAAAGAAAAGGAAGACCCTCGACTAGATGGATTTGACACAGTGTGTGCAACAATGGGCTTAAATATAAAAAAGACCATGTGCCTGGCACAGAGTAGGGGAGTGTTTCATTCTGTTGTACATAAGGGTCGCCATGGGTCAGTCTGGACTCAATGGCACCAAACAACAACATAGATATATATCAAAGAAGAAATAATAAGTTTGACCTAATTTTTTTTTTAAATTCTATTCTTAAAGCCAAATTTCTGGAAACTGCCCCCACTCTAAGGGCAATGACTATATTGATCTTGAAAGGAAAAACTCAATGAATAAACTAATCGCATGGCCTGAGAGCTTCGGACAAGATCCACCTGCTATGCAGCATTTTTGCATTATATTCTCAGATTATTGTTGTTAGGTGCCGTCGAGTCGTGTCCGACTCATAGCAACCCTCATAGGGCTGAGGGTGCAGCTCAGTGGTCCAGCCCTTGCAAAGCATGCAGGCGCGAGGCTCTGGGTTCAACCCCCAGTACCACAAGAAAGAAAAGAAAAGAAAAAAGAAAAGAAAAGAGGGAGGGAGGGAAGAAGGGAGGGAGGGAGGGAGGGAGGGGAAAAAATAAATGCTTAAGACAATTAAAATGCTAATTATCCTGATCATTATACACAGGATACATACATCAAATACCACAACATAAATACGTACACTTGTCACGTGTGAATTTTTAAAAAATTTAAAAATCTGCCATTTCATGGCTACAGCATCTAACATTTTTCTTTATACATAAAATAAAAAAGGATCTTACAAACACTGCATTCTTTGGCGTACACCATAGACTTTACGATTTCCCTCTGACATGTGTAACTCCCCTAAGCATCGAAATCATATTCTACGTTACGTCATTCAACAAATACAAGCCAAACGTTCCAAGGTACCCATTTTGAACAAGAGTGGCCCTGGGGTGGAGGGCAGGTGCCCGGACATGCTCAGCAGGTGGCCCCACTATGAAGCTGATGTTGGAGCAAAGACCTGAAAGAAGTGGAAGACACAGGAGGAGAATGGCACCCCTGGAAGAGGGCACAGCTAGAGCAAAGGCCCTGAGGTCAGTGGTTGGAGGAAGAGCAGGGAGGAGAGAGTGGCTGGAACAGAGGACATGAGGAGGAGCTTGGGAGGGGAGGAGGCTGGAGTAGCAGGAAGGAGCTTGGATAAGGGGTTGGCAAACCGTCTACTGACAGCAAGTGGTTTAGGTTTTGTGGGCCAAGCAAGAGTCGAGGTATTCCCTCAGTCTCTGTCACACGTACCCAAGTTTGCTGTGCAGTGTGAAAACAAAACATGAGCGAGAGGGCATGAGTGTGACCTAATTAATCTATTTATCCATCAATAATGTTGAATTTCATGTCAGTCTCCTACACCACCAAGGAGCCTTTCAGTTTCTCGTCCAATCAAACGAAGCCACTGATGCTGCCTGGAGCTCCGAAGCCATGTGTACAGGGTTCGGGCTGTGGTCGCAGGGTGCCACTGCTCTCAGGAGCCGAAGGCCGCAGTGAGGACTGGGCCTTCCTCTGGCAGTCACGGAGAGCCACAGCAGGGGCAACGGCCAGGAGTGAAGCCTGGACGTGGGTTTCAGGAGCCACACGGGGTCTCCTCTGAGAACAGACGGCTGGAGGGTGGCGGAGACCTGCGAGGAGGCAGCGCCACAGTGCTGGCGGGATGTGACAAGGGTTGGGGACGGAACACACCATGCTGAAGCCCGAACCCGAGGTGACTGCACTGCAGATGGGGCCTTTGAGGAGGTGACTGCGTTTAGTTAAGTGAGGCCATCAGGGCGCCCTGGATCTGGGGAGCTGACGCCCTTCCAGGAGAGGAAGAGAAGGCAGCTCTGCCTCCAGCCAGCGCCCCACAGGAAGGCCACGTGAAGACCCACAGGCCAACGAACAAGAGGAAGACCCTCAACTATAGATTGACAGGCTGCTGTGTAGGGGCCAGGCTGCTCATGCAGGCTGGGGGAGAGGCTGCACGAGGAAAAAAAACACCTGAGTCCTGGACTCCCAGCATCTAGGACTGTGGGAAAACGCGGTTAAGCCCCTGGGTGTGGCACCCTGAAGTGGCGATGGAGCAGATGCACACGTGGGACAGACGCACTCCTGGAGCAGGTGCACACATGGAGGAGGTGCACGCGCGGACCAGGTGCACAGGGGGACCAGGTGCACAGGCGGAGCAGGTGCACACGCGGAGCAGGTGCACGCGCGGACCAGATGCACAGGCGGAGCAGGTGCACACGTGGAGCAGGTGCACACATGGAGGAGGTGCACGCGTGGACCAGATGCACAGGCGGAGCAGGTGCACACGCGGAGCAGGTGCACACATGGAGGAGGTGCACGCGCGGACCAGATGCACAGGCGGAGCAGGTGCACACGCGGAGCAGGTGCACACATGGACCAGATACACACGTGGATCAGACGCACACCTGGGGCAGATGCACGTGTGGAGCAGATGCACACGTGGAACAGGTGCACACGTGGACCAGGTGCACATGGCAGCTGCCACCAAAGGTGCTGGGCATGGACAGGATCTTCTGCCTCCTCCCCAGCGTGCCCGGCTGCGAGAGGCAGTGAGTGAGGAAGAGAGAAGGATGCCTGACCACCGGGGCCCGAGGAACTGGCTCAGAAAATAAAGTGGCCTCTAGGTGGGAGGGGGAGGGCCGCAGGTGACACAGGTGGGGTCAGGCTGGGCCCCTCGGGCTTGCCTTGCCACTCAACCTCCCATGCAGAGGTATGGAAGACTGGAGGAGGTGCGTGCGTCCGCCAGCCCCACGGTGGCCCCTCGCATCCCC
>VMDO01027520.1:0-25141 GCA_007922755.1 Pedetes capensis | reverse complement strand
TCATATGGTAGATCTATTTTTAGTTTTTTAAGATACCTCCATATTGATTTCCACAGTGGTTGGACCAATTTACAGCTCCACCAACAATGTAAGAGTGTTCCTTTTTCGCCGCAACCTCGCCAGTATTTGTTGTTATTTGTTTTATTGATCTTGGCCATTCTTACTGGTGTAAGGTGAAATCTCAGAGTTGTTTTGATTTCCATTTTCCTAATGGCTAGGGATGTTGAGTATTTTTTCATGTGTTTCATGGCTTTACGGACCTCTTCATTTGAGAACTGTCTATTCAGTTCCTTTGCCCATTTGTGTATTGGGTTGTTTATTTTTGGGGGGAGTTTTTTTCTTGAGTTCTTTCTAAATTCTAGTAATTAGACCTTTATCTGATGTATAAAATGCGAAGCTTTTTTTCCCATTCCGTGGGGGTTTCCTTGACTCTGTTAATTGTTTCTTTTGCTGTGCAGAAGCTTTTTAATTTCATGTAATCCCACTTATCTATTCTTGTTGCAATTTCTTGAGTAATTGGAGTCCTATTAAGGAAATATTTTCCTAAGCCTATATGATGGAGTGTGTTGCCTACCTTGCCTTCTGTAAGTTTTAAAGTTTCTGGTTTTATGTTGAGATCTTTTGTCCATTTTGAGTTAACTCTCGTGTATATTGAGAGATGGGGGTCAGCTTTCATTTTTCTGCATGTGGATGACCATGTTTCCCAGCACCATTTGTTGAAGAGGCTTTCCTTTTTCCAGTTTAGTTGCTTTGCTCTTTTGTCAAAAATCCGGTGGCTATAGGTGTGTATTTCTGGGTCTTCTATTCTGTTCCAAATGTCTTTGGGCCTATTTTTGTGCCAGTACCAAGCTGTTTTTGCAACCACTGCTCTGTAGTATAGCTTGAAGTCAGGAATTGTGATTCCACCTGCGTTTGTTTTGCAGCTTAAGAGTGTTTTGGGTATACATGGTCTTTTGTGGTTCCATATGAATTTTTGGATCATTTTTTCTATTTCTGTAAAGTCAGTCAGTGGAATTTTAATGGGTATTGCATTAAATCTATAGATTGCTTTTGGTAGGATAGCCATTTTTACAATATTAATTCTCCGTATCCAGGAGCAGGGGAGGTCTTTCCACTTTTCAGTGTCCTCTGCTATTTCTTTCTTTAATGTTTTGAAATTTTCCTTGTAGAGATCTGAAGCATCTTTGGTTAGATTTATTCCAAGGTATTTAATTTTCTGGTGGGCTATCATGAAAGATATTTTACCTGAAATTTCCTTCTCTTCCTGTTTGGAATTGGTGTAAAGAAAAGCTATTGATTTTTGTGTGTTCATTTTGTTGCCTGCAACTTTGCTGAAGGAGTTAATTAGATCCAGAAGTTTTCTGGTTGAGGTTTTGGGGTCTTTCAGGTATAAGATCATATCATCTGCAAATAAGGATAATTTGACCTCTTCCTTGCCAATCTATCCCTTTGATTTCTTTCTCTTGTCTGATTGCCCTGGCCAGGACTTCAGTTAGTATGTTAAATAGAATAGGAGAGAGAGGACATCCTTGCCTTGTTCCGGATCTAAGAGGAAATGGTTTCAGTTTTTCTCCACTTAGTATAATGTTGGCTGTAGGTTTGTCATAGATGGTTTTTATGATATTAAGGTATTTGTCTGTTATACCTATCTTTTCCAGCGTTTTTATCATGAAAAGGTGTTGCATTTTGTCGAAGGCCTTTTCAGCATCAATTGAAATGATCATGTGTTTTTTGTTTGCCAGTTTCTTGATATGTTGGATTACATTAATTGATTTCAGTATGTTGAATTAATTTTCATGAAGGATTTAGTGTCTATGTCTAGATTCATTTTTTATTTTTTTTGAATGTGGGTGTCCTGTTATTCCAACATCATTTGTTGAAGACTGTCTTTTCTCCATTTTGTTACTTTGTCATAAAGACCAGTTGGCTATGTTTAAGTATATCCATTTTTGACTTCTCTTTCTATCACTTTTTCTACTCTTTGCCAGTACTATACTGTCTTGATTTCCTTTTTTATTTCTAAATAAAAGTTGTATTCCTAATTTAAATTTTACTTTTGAAACAGATAATTTCCTGTTCTTATGGTAGAATAATTCTTATTTTTGTTATAAGAATTATGAGAAGGTGAGTTAAAATTATTTTTTCTAAGCTTTAGATTAGGACATGAAGAGTAAAACTACAGGTTGTTATTCATGAAAAGAAATTAATAAAAACTGGTGAAGGACCACAGCCTTATTAGGAACAATATATTAAAGAATGATGCCAGTGTTCTGTGTTCCATCATAATTCCTTTGTGAAAAGATGTAGAAGTTGACTGTAGATATGAATACATTATAGTGTGGTAGAGAAAGACTTGAGACTTCCTGATTAATCTTTACATAAATAACATTTTATAGCTGGAAACTGGAGAGCTGAAAGTTTGTCAGTTATCAGGGTTGCAGAACTTAACCTTCAACCTTGATCTTTAAGTCACGTAGGCTGTTTCATGTCCATAATTATAGGAAATCTAATGAAGGCATTTAAGGTTGAATTTTCAAAAATGATATGTTATGAAAAGAAGCAAAAAATTCTGTGAAGACTGCAAGGGAAGTTGAAAGGCTAAGAGGTGGGGACATGATAAATTGTGGGGATTAGACAGCAGTGATACCTCAAAAATGCTTTTATATCATTTATATATAGGATGATTTGTATTTGCTGAGAAGATTTTGGGTGTGGGGAGGCAATAACTGTAATTATGTCATTGATAACTCTCTTGTCTTGGCTATGCCATTGTCTGTGTTTCTATAAATGTTTTTCATATAATGATGCCATCATACCTTCAAAATTATCTTAACTTGAACTATTTAATGTCATGTATAAAAACATGTTCTAAGACCCTCTTTCTTATATTATGCAACTAGTATATGCCCAGTGAAGAAACTTAGAAGGTTCTGGATAGGTGCTGATGAGTCGGTCCAACTCATAGAGAGTGACCCTGTGTATAACAGAATGAAACACTACTCAACACTGTGCCATAACGCTCCATCTTTTTTATGTTTAAGCTCATTGTCGCAGATACTATATTTTTTCTTATTTTGAGTCATGCCACATCAGCAAATAGAGGTCCCAGGGGCTTTACTACATTCCCATCATTAAGGTCAACTCTACTATGAGGAGACAACTCTTCCCCAATCATCTTTTGAATGCCTTCCAATCTGGGGAGCCTCATTTTCTGGCACTATACTTGACAGTGTTTCTCTCCTATTCATAGGCTTTTCAATGACTAATTCTTCTGGGAGTGGGCTGCCAGGTCCTTTCCCTAGTCTGTCTGAGTCTAGAAGCTCAGCTGAAACCTGTCTACCATGGATGGCACTGCTGGTGTCTGAAGTACTGATGGCATAGCTTTCAGCATAACGGCAACACGCAAGCCCCCACAGCACGACAAGCTGATACATATGTTGGGAAGAAACTTTCTACCACTTAAAATTACCAACTTTTGTCAGGTCTGGTGTATGTCCCTATACTCTCAGCTGCTCTGGAGGTTGAAGCAGGAGGATTGTGAGTTGTGAGGCAGCCTGGTCAGTATAGTGAGGTCTTGTCTCAAAAAAAAAAAAAAAAAAAAATTTAACCTTTAAATAGTTTGAATTGTTACCTTTTATTCTGTTTTCAGTGCATGTATATATTAATTTGTAAATTGTAAAAAGTATTTGACTCTTACTGTATTAGTTTTATTTCCTGAGTTCATTTTTTTTTTCTGAAAAATATACTGTATGATTGTTACAGGTTTATATTATATTCTGAGGATATGCCATTAAAAGTCTATAGCTATTTTAATGTATGTGGTTAGTTGTCAAGTGTCATAGAGGCTAGGAGGGAACATAGAGGAATTCTAGGGTGCTATTTCCTAAGTGTTCACTTTTGTGAAAATTCAGCTGTATACTTAATGTGCATTTTCCTATATTTATACTGTACATGAATAAAGTTTGAATAGTTTAATATTTATTCTAATAACACTTTTAGATTACTAAGGTTAGCATAAAGAAATATGGAGACATTTCATATAAATACAATGCACTAACCATTTGAGCCTCTGGAGCTCTATGTGGAGACATTTCAGATATCTTTTCTTCAGTTGTGATTTTTAAATGACATGTCAGTAGTTCATTTTAAAGAAAATGATTGGTTACTTAGGAAATATTAACCTATAGGTGTGCCTAAAAACCAGCCATCTGGAGTAACATTTTATAGCTACATAATAGTCTATAATAGGATTTCAAGGACTTTAAGTAGCAGAAAGTAAAAGTAGGAAACTAATCAGAAATGAGAACAAAGGAAGCAGTCAATTGAGTGAAGAAACATCCTGCGCAATGAGAGAAAATACAAAGGGGGGCAAAAATGTATACACATTTTAAGTATTAAAATTGTAACGCTCAATATATGTTGACAACAAAAGATGAATATAAGTCACATTTGACTTCTGCAGTTAGAATAGGTTCTCAAAATGGTTACCATCATAACTCAATTGGACTTCAAATGTAGCTTGAAATACATGGATAACAGCTCCTAAAATGTTTATACATTTTTTTGGCACCCCTGTTATTTGCAAACTATATCTGACAAGTGGTTAATATCCAGACTATAAGGAACTCCAAAAAATAATTCCAGAAAACCCAGTTAAAAAATGGGTGATAGACGTTTTGAAAGAAGATACATAGATAGCCAACAGATATATGAGAAAATGCTTAACATCACTAATAACCAGAGAAGTGCACATCAGAACTACAATGAGGTATCAGTCTCTTGAGTTAGAATGGCTATTATCAAAAAGATAACAAGTGCTGATGAGCATTTGGAGAAAAGGGAACTGTATTAGTTATTTTTGCATTGCAGTGACCAAAATACCTGACAGAAGCAACTTAAGGGAAGGAATTACTTATTTTAGTTCATAGTTTCAGCTGTCGGTTCATCATGGAGTGGAGAGCATGGCAGAACAGAGCAGGTCATGTCATGGCAGACCAGGAAAACAAAGGGAAACACAGGAAGAGGCCAGGGCATGATATGAGTGACCCACTTTCTCCAGCTAGGCCCCACCTTCAATTTTTCACCATCTCCCAATAATGTCATCATTTTATAAATCTCTCAGGCTTCTGGAGTTTAGCTCAGTTGGTAGAGTGCTGCACTCTCTGAGGCCCTCAGTTTGATCCTGATCCCCAGCACCGCAAAATAGGGGAGAAGGACCTGGCAATCTACTCCCAAAGCAATCCTGAAACAATCAACCATTGAAAACCCTATGAGGGTTACCTCATAGGGCACCTAACATAGGGCACCTAACAACAACAACAACAACATTAACCTATCCCATTCATTATGTAAGAGCCCTTGTATTCTTATTAGCTCTGGAAGCAAACACACCCATGGATGTGCTTTATCTCCTGTTGTTGTTGTTGTTGCTGTTAGGTGCCATTGAGTTGGTATCCTTGTAGTGACCCTAGGTACAACAGGTGAAACACTACTATCTGTGCTTCTCTGCTGTTAATAGGGTTTTTATTGGCAGATTGATTTTTGGGAGGGGAGTTGCCAGATCCTTCTCCCAAGCCTACACTATCTGGTGTTCCCAGGTGGTCTCCCATCCAAGTACTAACCAGACCTGACCCTGCTTAGCTTCCAAGATCTGATCAGCTGCCACAGGGCTACTGCTACAGGCATTTATCTCCTAGGCATTTCTTAATCTAATCAAAGCTGACAATCAAGATTGACCATCACAGGAACTTACTGTTGGTAGGAATGTAAATTTGTATGACCATCATAGAAAACAGTATGGGGGTTCTAAGTAAAATTAAAAATGAGATTACTATATGATTTACCAATTCCACTGCTGGTTAGATAGTCAAAGGAAATGAAATTGGCATGTTGAAAAAACTTCGGCACTCCCATGTTCATTGCAGCACTATTCACAATAGCTAAAATGTGGAAACAACCTAAGTGTCCATCAACTGACAAATGGACAAAGAAACTACTGTACACACACATGCATGAGTATTATTCAGTCATGAGAAAGAGTTGCATCCTGTTATTCACAACATGGGTAGAAATGGGTGGTATTGTGTGAAGTAAAATAAGCCAGGCACAGAAAGACAAATGCCACGTGATCTGCCTTATTTGTGGAATCTGAAAAATGTTGATCTCACAGAAGTTGAGAATAGAGTGTTGGTTCCCAGAAACTAGGGAGATAAGATGAGAGGAATGGGGAAAAATTGATGAGTTGGTACTAGGTTACAGTGGTTGTGAGCTGTCATTGAAAAAGTTACATGGAAGAAATAAAATCAGGGGTTCTGCTGCACATAGATAATAATGTACTGTATATTCTAAAAATTCTAGAAGAAATTATTCTGAATGGTTTTTTTTAACCACAAAGAAATGATAAGTGTTTGAGGAGATAGATATACTTACCTTGAGTGAAACATTATACAATATATACATATATTGGAACTCAGTATACCCCATAAATATGTACAGTTTTTATGTCAATTAAGAGTAAGGAAAACAAAGTACTGTTTCTAGAGGGAAAAAAAGGGGAGAATAGCTTAATCTGTTGTACAGTTAAGTTACATGTGAACAGACCAGGTCATTCTCTAGCTTATTCACCTCTGTATTCCTAATTCTTATGTGTAGAATGACATATTTGCTGAGTCAGTGGATCCCTGTTTTGGTTGGCTTAATCACTTATCATCTGCTTGGGGTGTTACCACTTAAAAAAAAGCTTTTTGTCAATTTGATAAGTAAAAATAGTGTTGTTTCTTAATTTGTATTTTTTTATTAAAAAGTGAAGCTTAAAATATTTTAATTAAATCACATGGGTTTAATTTTTTGAGAATTTAGCTATTTAGTTAAATAGTTTAGAGCTATACAGTTCACTGTAGTAGGCATTAATCTTATGTGGCCATTAAACCCTTAAAGTATGCTAGTTCAAATTGAGATGTGTTATAAGTATAAAATATATACTAGAGTTTGAAATCTTATTAAAATATAAAATATCTAAAGAATTAAAAATTTGTGGATATATTGGATGAAATAAAATATTTTATTAAAAGTAATTTCATCTCTTTCTTTCTGTATTTTTAATGTGGCTACTAGAAAATGTAAATTTGTATATAGCATTTTTTTCTGTTGAACAGTGCTGGTTGAGACCCTACTCTAATCATTAGGGGATTAGGACCTGGACTAGGGTAATAGAAAAGGGAAGTAAAGTAGAGTTTATAAAGGGTTATGCACTATGCATATGCACTATAAAATCTTTATTGTTTTGCAGGATATTTTAGTTTTGTGTGCTTCCATCATGGCTTTGTAATCAATAATAATTCTTTTTGAAGGCAAGAATTCTTTCACTATTTTTGCATTCTGTATATCTTATCATTTGCTGGAGTCATAGGAAGTTCATTGAACAAACAAGAACTAATAGAATGTCTTTTGTTGTTGTTTGTGATACTAGTGGCTTGAACCCAGTGCCTTGCATGTACTTTGCAAGTGCTCCACCACTAAGCTGCACCCACAGCCCCTTTTTTATTTTTTATCTTGAGACAGTCTGGCCAAGTTATGCAGTTTACTCTGGCCTCAAACTTGAGGTCCTCCTGAAGATACAGGTATGGGCCACAGCGCCCAGTTGATACCATGTATTTTATAAACTCAGGTTTGATTTTTTAGATTGTAGATGGATTCCTAGAGTTCTTTTGGGCTGTATTTTAATATCACAATTTTATAGCTCCTTTAAAAGGTGTAAGGGTAAGGGGAACTAACATCTCATCATATATATGCCAGCTCTGTGTAGTCTGTCATATCTCTTTTCATTTAATCTATATAGTAGCCCTATGAAAAAGATTATTGTTTGTTGTTAGGTGCCATTGAGTTGGATCCAGCTCAAAGCGACCCTGTGTGCAATAGAACAAAATACTCCCCAACACTGTGCTATGTCCTGCACTATGTCAGTGTTTCTCTGCTACTCATAGGGTTTTCAGTGGTTGATTGTTTTCAGAATTCTTTTGGGTGTGGATTGCCAGATCCTTCTCCAATTTTTGCAGTGCTGGAGATTGAATCCAGGGCCTCAGAGTGCAGAGCCCTCTATCAACTGAACTAAACCTTACCTTTACAGGATAGAAAGCTGATGTTGTTAGGTGCCGTCAAGTGCTGTCTGACTCATAGTGACCCTTACGGGGTTTTCAGTGGCTGGTTGTTTTGGGATTGCCTCGGCCATATCCTTCTCCCAATAGAAAGCTCATACTGAGTAATTATTCTAACATTATTTTACCAATACAGATATGCTCAATTTTAGAGCCAACATTTTTTCACTGTAGCTTTTTGTTCAAGTAAAGATAGCCAATTATTATTATTATCATTATCATTATTATTATGTAATGTATGTATTATTATGTAACAGTAATGAGTGTTAATCTCAGACCTCATGCCTGCTAGGCAAGTGCTTTACCACTAGCCCTTTTTTATTTTATTTTTTATTTTTGTAACAGAATCTTGCAAAGTTGTGTAGACTGTATCTGGCTTCAAACTTGATCCTCCTGCCTCAGCCTTTTGAATACCTGAGATTATAGGCATGTGCTAGCGTGCATATCTCTCACCAGTCAGTTATTTTAAGTGATTTGAAGTTAGTCTTATATTTTGGTTGACATGAAATAAGTGAAAATAATCATTAAAATGAAATATATAATGATAAATTGTGACATGTATTCCCTATTCAGTAAGAAAGGAAATTTAGAAATACTATGTAAGCCTAAGAGGGAGAAGCCTACAGCTGTAGCACTGTGGCTTCCAATTTGGTCAGATCTCAGAAGCTAAGCAGGGTCAGGCCTGGTTAGTGCTCGGATGGGAGACCACCTGGGAACACCAGATACTGTAGGCTTGGGAGAAGGACCTGGCAACCCACTCCAAAAAATCAATCCACCATTGAAAACCCTATGAATAGCAGAGGAAACACTGACAATAGTGTTTCGCCTGTTGTGTGGAGGGTTGCTATGAGTCGGTTACCAACTTGACAGCATCTAACAGCAACAACAACAATAGGGAGAAAAAAAGGCATATTTCTTTCCTCCTCCTAATTTTCTTGTGTATTGTAGTTCCAGAAGTTGAACTAAAGTTCATGAAGAGAGAAGGTTTTTATAGCTTTAAATATTTCCTTTATTTTGTCTTTCAGATAAAATCAAAGAAAAAATTAAAGAGAGAGATAAGGAAAAAGAGAAAGAAAAAAAGAAGCATAAAGTAATGAGTGAGATCAAGAAAGAGAATGGGGAAGTAAAGATTTTGCTAAAAAGTAAGATTACGTTCAGTGATTTTTTTTTTGTTCTACTATATTACATTCTTCAGTATATATATTAACTAAGCAATGAAAATAAATGCTATTTGGTGCCGATTTTTGCTGAAAATAAGTATTAATGGTGAGGAAATTAAAATCAAATGTAATATCAGAGTTCTGATCTGCATGGTAATACGTCTTTCATATATTTATTTCATGAGTCATTAAAAGGTTTTAAAGGTTAAACTTCACTGAACTATTAGATTCCTTAAATAATAATAGTAATTATTATTATTATTTTGACAGTACGGGACTGTTGAACCCATGGCCTTGCACATGCTAGCCAAGTGTTCTATCACTGAGCTGCACCCCCCAACCCTTTTTTTGTTGGTATATTTTAATTTTGAGACAGAATACTGCTAAGGTGCACATTCCCCCTACCTCAGCCTCTCAGGTCATTGGGATTATGGGCAATATGCCATGGCATTTGCCTCTCAAGTTATTTTAAAATAAGTCACCTAATCCTATATTTGAATTATTAGTCTTTATCCATATTTAGATAATCTAATATAAAAGACCAAAGTAATTTTTAGCATGATAGGGCTGTTGAAAGAAGTAATTTTACAAATATTTGGCTGTAATCACCATGTCATAGTCTAGGATTGAAAAGGAGCATTTTACTCTGAGATCAATCTGAAGGGATACTGTTTTACACCTTCCTTTTTCCTTCCTTCCTGTGCCAGGGATGGAACTGTGGGCCTTCTGCATACTAGACAATCAATTACTCCACCCCTCACCTACATCCCCAACCCTACTGTATGTTTCTTTCATGCTTAAAAATATCCTGTTTCTCTGTTTTTCTCTGTTGTTAAAATTATATTCAATTACTTTTTATGTGTGGCATGAGGTGGAGAGAAAAATTTTGGCTATAGGTGGTTAGGTAAGAAGTATAATATAAATTTAGGGAGAACTTGTACTAAAAGTAAGGAAAGTCTTAAAACTCACTCAAATAGCAAGGTAAGAAGAATAAGTGGCATTCAGTTGCTAGACAACTGGGAAAGTCATTGCGATTTTGTTAAGTTGACAGTTGCTTATCAGAACACATTGACTTTGATTAATCTCATGTTGAATTTATATGTTGGTAAGCCTTTATGTCTATATAAGGGGGAAAAGCCTATAGCACTAATGTGCTACAAAATATCTGGTTATTTTATATTATTTTAAGATAAGACTTTACATTTTCATTTCATTTTCTGTCATGTTTCCAGATGTTCTTTGGTGGACCATTATATAAACTCTGTTTTTGACATGTCAGAATTTTCTCTCCCCTTTCCTCTCCTCCCCTCCCCTCCCGTTCTCTCTTCTCCCTTCCCTCCCCTTACCTTTTGTTTTTTGTTTTTTTCATTTTCTTTTTTTGGTAGTATTTGTAAGTGCTCTACCACTGGACTACACCCCCAGCCCATTTTTTGTTTTTTTTTATTGAGAGACAGGATCTCATTAGATTACACAGGCTGCCTCTGGCCTTGAATTTGTAATCCTCCTGCCTTGGCCTCCCATGTTGCTGGGATTATAGGCATGTGGCACCATGCCCAGCAGAATTTTATTTTCTCTAATACTCTTTTCACCTTGAGGAAAGATGTCAGAGCTTAAGTTGAGGGCAATTTAGTTAATGCTCTGGATCCTTTTGTTCTGTTTCTTTTCCCATGTGTTATATCTATGTTGTCTGATTAGATTGTATGCCTTTGAGATAGGAATTGAATCTAACCACCATAGTGCTGTACAGAAGCTAATGATTAATGCTTGAAATGTTTACTTAACTATATTCTTTTGGTTTAGTCAAATAGTTATTTTCTTACCTATTTGAATGTGTAGTGATATAAATTTCTGTCACTTGTCCTAGGAATACTTTATAAAAGCTCATATGTTTTTGGTTGAATACTAGACTCCTAATATACCATTAATGAGAATTTTTTAAATCTAGAGATACTTGCAAATATGATGAAAAATAGCCTAGAGATTTGAGATTATTTTGTAGGAATATGTAATATTAACCTCGACTTTGAAGTAGATGGAAAATTTAGGAGATATTTTGAACAGAGCTGAAGTAAAGCTGGTGATAATAAAGGAAAAAGAATGAAGGAGATTTGAGAATTAGCTTGTAACTTCTGAGATGACCAAGGAAAAATTTAGGGATAGTTCATTTACTGTACAATGGAGGTAAGTGGTAATTTAATTACTGCTTTACAGTGTTGTGAAGATTATATGAGGGAAGTATGGAGTAAGTGCCAAGAATAGTGTCTGGCCCACAGCTACTCAGTAAATGGATATGAATCTTATAAACATATTGGAAATATTAATTTTTATAATAAAACAACAAAAACAAAACTACCTTCCTTCCTCAGTGTGTAGTATGTAGATATTTAAATGAGTACAAACATAACTCATTTGAAAAACAGTGACTATCCCATTGTAAGCACTGAGTGTTAGCAGTTGGTATTATCCAGAAGAAACAATTTGTTCAGCATGTGTGGCCATTTCTCCAGTGACCTTATGGTCAGGGAACAGCATCTTCTGTTGTTGGTGTTCTGGACCAACAACAGAATCAATTCATTAGGAGCAACATACTAATTATTTATTACTGCAGAACCTCTTTTTGATTTTAAGGCCTTCAGCTTTTATTCTCTCTTTACAGTTTTCTACTTCTGGGTTTTTTTTTGTTGTTGTTTGTTTTGTTGTTATTTTGTTTTGTTTTTCTTCTTGACAGTGTCTCACCAGGCTGTCATGGAATTTACTATATAAGCCTCCTGAGTACTGGGATTATGGGCGTGTGTCACCACAACCAGCTCTTCTGATAATGCTAATGTTACAAGCTGTAACACACATAAGCATTGTTTGATAATAGCATTTAAAAATATAAAATAGATGCTAAGTCTATGCCATACCAGTTTCATTTCTTTCAGACTTTTTTTACAAATTGTGTTGAAGCCGGCCATGGTGGCACATTACCATAATCCCAACACACCAGAGTATGAGTTTTGAAGATTTCGAGTTCTAGGCCAGCCTGATCTATGTTGCCTGGAATAGGGGTTAAAAGAAACCTGTCTCAAACAGAATTTTTGTGTTGAATTTTGTATACACACATATGTATATAATACATATCTATATCTATCTATCTATGTTTACCTACCTACCTACCTACCTATCTACCTATATGTGCTGGAGTTTAGCTCAGTTGGTAGAGTGCTGCTCTGTGTTCTCTGAGGCCCTGGATTTGATCCCCAGTACTGCAGAAACCTGAGAAGGACCTGGCAACCCACTCCTGAAACAATCCCAAAAAATCTGCCATTTGAAAACTCTATGAATAGCAGAGAAGCCCTGACATGTGCCAGGTACGGCACAGTGCTGAGCATGGTGCAGTGTCAGGGAGTGTTTCATGCTGTTATCATAGGGTTCCTTAGGAGTCAGACCTGACTTGACAGCACCTAACAACAACAACAACAACAACTATACGCACACAGACACACAGACACACACACACACACACACACACGTTTGTGTACATATATATACATATACAATTATATATGTGCTGTAATTTTTTAATGCAAAAATTTTATTGTTTTTACTGATATAATGAGATTATTTGCTCTCTTAAATAGTTTAGAGGAACAAATAAGTTTGAAACATAAGCTTATTTAATCAGTCTCATCCTTTTGTGCCAAAATCCGTCAGCTACTTTTAATGAGTATATGTGTGTGTTCCAGCCATTTTTATATGGTTAAGGTATAGGCATGTAAATAAAAACATACATGTTATGGTTTTAGTATTTTTGAGACTAAATTTTTGTTGTTATACCATATCAAAGAAACTCCGCCATAACCAGATGGAATGGGGTTTGAGAAAAGTGTTCAAGGTTATTGGTAGTGTATAAAGGTCATATTTAGGTAAACTCACGGCAGGAAGAGTGATAGTATTGCAGTGTGAAAAATCAAAGATGTTTCCCAAAGACCGAAGGTTGAGATTGCTGAGCTAATTTTTACTTTGTTTTCTGTGTATGGTAATGGCATTTGTATGTGTTATTTCCTGTATCAAATATGACATAAGATCTAATTTTTCTGGATAACCTTTATTTTTCACTTTATCCACACAGAATATGTACTAAGGTTAGTAGTAGAAATCAACATCAGTGAATTTATTTTTAAAGCAGTTTTTTCATACTTGGCCATCAAAAACATTCTCTCTACCTATTTCTTGTGGTGTTTTTTTTTTTTTTTTCTTCTCTTCTCTTTGTGTGATTGGCCTTTTTTCTCTGGCTATATGTGTATCTGCATTTCTGTCATTCTTTGGCTTTTGGGCTGATGTTCTCTCTCTAACTATGTGTGTATCTGTGGTGCTCTTCATATGTGTGTGCATTTGTGGTCCACTGTATGCATGTGTCTGTGCCTGTGTGTGTCCCCCCAGTCCTCCCATCAGCCTTATACTTTTCATCTTATATGGCTTTAGAGTCCAGGTTGCTTAGCAATTCCATTCTTTCTGTTATAAGTACTTATTTATCAGGGTGCTTGATTTGGTCTGACTTACTGGGTTCTGTTCAAAGATTGATAGATTTATAGTACTATGTACTTGAAATAATTTTTAGTTTAGGAGAAAAACATTGGTATTCAAAATGGTTGTATTTCCTTAAAGTATTTTAGAATTTCCTACATGTGTATCTAAGATATTTTATATGTTTGTTGTTGTGAGGGGCCGTGGAATTGCTGTCTGACTCATAGCAACCCTACGTACAGCAAGCAAAACACTATGGTTGGTGCTTCTCTGCTATTCATAGGGTTTGCAATGGCTGATTGTTTTTTGGGAGTGGATTGCCGGGTCTTTCTCCCAAGCCTACAGCACCTGGTGTTCCCAGGTGATCTCATGTCCAAGTACTAACCAGGCCTGACCCTGCTTAGCTTTCTGAGATCTGAAGAGATCGAATACCACTCTGGTATGGCTATAGGCATTTCATATGTAGAGAAAGGAAATTGAGTGAGAGATTTTCTGAAACTTTTTTTTTTTTTTTGCGGTACTGGGGGTTGAACCTAGGGCCTCGCGCTTGCATGCTCTGCAAGTGCTAGACCACTGAGCTGCACCCCCAGCCCATTATTTTACTTTTTGAGACAGGATCGTGCTAAATTACGCAGACTGCCTCTGGTCTCGAACTTGTGATCCTCCTGCCTCCATCCACCTCCCGAGCCGCTGGGATTACAGGTGTGCACCACCACACCTGGCAGATTTTATGCAACTTTTAAAATCTATCTAGTAGATGCTAGTGCCTCAGTTTGGTTTAATGTAAAAAGTACGTTTTTACCTGTGCCCATTGGGGATTCCAAAGACTGCCTTCAGGTTATATGTGCTTGGAGGACTAGCAGGACTCAGCATATAGTTGTACTTGTGACTATAATTTATTGTAGTGAAAGAGTACAAAGTAAAATCAGCACAGAGAAAAAAAGCACACTGGGCACTGTCTGCCAGAAACCAAACACAAGTTTCTAAAAGTCCTTTCCCAGTGGAGTCACATAGGATGCACTTAATTCTTTCAGCAGCAAACTGTGACAACACATGTGAAATCTTGTCTGCCAGGGAAGCTAATTAGAGACTCAGTGCTCAGAGTTTTATTTGGAGTTGGTCACATTAGCACCATCTGCCTAGCATGAACCAAAATTCCAGACTCGTAGAAGGAAAATAAGCATTCAATGTAGAACATATTTTTTTGTACAAACACTTCAGGTACAGTGAGCCACTGTTACAAGGGAATGGTAGGAACCCTCCCAAAATACAAGTTTCCAAATACTAGCCAAGAGCTAGCCTCATAAACAGGCCTAAGAATAGCAGTTTTGGGTATATTTTTTTCTGCACATTATGCTCATTGTTTTTAATTACAGAGTAGTTTGCCATGGGAACTTTGTTTGATTGTTTGTTTTCCAGTACTTAAGGGTTGAAGCCAGAGCTTGACACATACTTTACAGGTGCTGTACCACTGGGCTGCACCCTCAGACCGTTTTTTATTTTTTATCTTGAGACAAGGTCTTGCTAAATTACACAGGCTGCCTCTTGTCTCAAACCTGTGATCCTCCTGCCTCTGCCTCTTGAGTCACTGGTATTACAGGTGTGACCCACTGTGCCTGGCCTTACCTGTACCTTTAAATGTTTTTAAATTATATTTTTTATTTAGCTGCTATCCTTTTTGCTTGATTTACTTGGTTATTGCTTATATATATAAACCTCCTTTATCTATCATTTTTGTTAGTCCACTGTTTTACCTTTTTTGTTACTAATTTGTTCTTAAAATGTTAACCTGAATCTTATGTTTTGACAGTGCATATCTAGACAGAATTTGTTAACATCATTCAGATATATTTTTTAACTACTTACAGATGGACTCGTAATTTTATAAACCAATGCAATGAAATATTAACAAATTTCTACTTTTACTTTTCATTGCATGCTTATGAATTCTTCTCTTCAATGAATTTAGAATTGGTAATTTGTTATTATGGACTTGTTATCAACTGGTGCACACCTGTAATCCCAGCAACTCAAGAGGCAGAGGCAAGATCACAAGTTTGAGACCAAAGGCAGTCTGCTTAATTTAGTGAGACTCTGTCTCAAAAAAGTAAAAAATAATGGACTGGGGATGCAGCTCAGTAGTACAGCACTTGGAAAGCATGCAAGTGCGAGGCCCTGGGTTCAACCCCCAGTACTGCAAAATACTACTACTACTACTACTACTAATAATAATAATAATAATAATAATAAAAATAAAATAATAATTATATATAAATATATATTGTATATAAATTATATATAAATATATACAAATATATAAATATTATTATTATATTAGTATAATTATATTAATATATACTTAATATATTATTATATAATAATAATAATTATTATTATTTTTGTTTGTAGGAATAAGGATTAGTGATATTCATATGTGGAAGGACTTAATTGAATGGGAGTCAAGGGAAAATCTTATAAATCTCATGCAGACTTTTGCTGAGACAGGTCTTTTCATTTATAAATTCATTACATGGGTATGTGTAGCAATGTTGTAGATGCTGTAAGGAATACAATGACGGAAAAGAAGTATTAGTATCTTTCAAAGTATCACTCGGAATTCAGACAAAATTTATTTGTTGTACAATGTTCTGAGGAACATCTGATACTGATACATATACATACACGCACACACACATCCTGTTAGTGGAATAAATAACTTGTATGAATAAGAAGTGAGAGATGAAAGTAATATAAAGGAAATGATGTGAGAGTTTTCTTTAAAGAATGGGTAAGAGTTTAGTGGTAAGTACTAAGCAAAGCAAAGGTATTTTAGGTAGTGGAAATGCTTTTGCCAATAGCAGAAAGATAAAGTAGGAGCAGATATGTTTTATAAGAAATTGTAAGCAGTATAGTTTGACCTGAGTCTGAAAGACTCAAGAAATTATACTTTTTAGGTTGGCATTGAAAGCCTGTGAAATCATTTGAGCCAAGGAATGAATATGATCAAAGTAGTATATAAAAATAGTATATAGAAGCTATAGAAATTTTTTTTTTAATTTTCTCTTTTCAATATTTGGGGGTTGAATCTAAGACCTCACACATACTTTGCAAGTGCTCCACCACTGAGGTGCACCCCCAACCCATTTTTAAATATTTCATTTTAAGTCTGGGTCTCTAGCCTCCAACTTGTGATCCTCCTGCCTCTGCCTCCTAAATTGCTAGGATTATAGGCATGTGCCACTGTGCCTGGCTCTAAACTATAGAAAGATTAATGTGGTTCTAGCATTCAGGAGGGCTGGGATTTAGCTCAGTGGGTAGAGCGCTGTGTTGCAGTCTCTGAGGTCCCGAGTTCAATTCCCAGCACCGCAAAAATGGGAGAAGGACGTGGCAATCCACTCCCAAGGTAATCCTGAAACAGTCAGCCATTGAAAACCCTATGAGGGTCACTATGAGTTGGATACCGACTCGACGGCACCTAACAACAACAAGCATTCAGGATGTGAGACGGTGATGGCTGTTAGACCAAAAGTTAAGACAGTGGTATCAAGAAAATCAAAAGTAAACAAACATGAATTGGATGTTTCTGTCAAGTCACAGAGAGATGATTTGAAAAAATGGTGGATGTGTCATTTTAGCATTCTAGAAAAGCAAATTTGGGTAAACTGAAAGCAGAGCAGGCAATATGTAGAACTTAAGCAATAAGAATGCTAAGGTAATGAAGGAAAAATATTGGACATAGATGGTTCTTTATGAAAAGTCAAAAGAAGAAAAGCCTGTTAATATTAAGCAAGGTTGTCTTGGAGTTGGTAGTGTGGACTTACTTTTGAAAATAGAACAAGCTGGGCTTGGTGGCATACACTTATAATCCCAGTGACTCATGAGGCTGAGGTAGGAATATCACACATTCAAGTCCAGAGGCAGGCTGCACAACTTAGTGAGACCCCCATCTCAGATAAAAAATAAAAATTGGTCAAAAAAAAGGAAAACAGGCAGAACATCTTACTGAAAACAGAAAGGAATAAGAGAATAAGAGATATATGAAGATGGAAAACTTTATGTAAACAAGCAGATTTGGAAAATTTTATTCATGGCAGATTATATGTAAAAATGAAGTAACAGATAGAAACAATGGTTTTTTTTTTCTTATGTGCTTTTAATGGCTTTTTTTTAGGAAACAATATTATAAAGCTATTAATTTTTTTTCTATTATATAGAGATGAATATGTTGTGATAACGTTAACACCTAGATTCTATAGCTGATTAGTATGTGTGGATTAATCTTTTATTTCTTAATTAAAATTCTAAATTTCTGAGCCCAGAGTGTACCTCCTTTTGTTCACAGAAAATTTTTAGTATACAAGTTTATAATGCCCTGTATTTTTCTTTTACTTTTTTATCTATTTACCAGTATGTAGGTATAACTCATGGAGCTTAGAATATGATAGATGATTTTAATTTTGTCATTTCCTTTATGTATCATGTTAGACCTTCACTTGGAACTTTGTGAACTATGGTGTATTTTTAAATAGTCCATTTTAGGTACATGCCTAGTTTACTGAGGAGGAAATAAAAAGCAAAGGAAATGCTATGTTTGTTGCTATTATACTGTATCAGTATTTTTTTCCCTTTTTGATTTATAAATCTCCTTGGCACTTATATGCAACTTTTAAGACCTAAAATAAAGTGAAATTGATAATACACGTATGTCAATATGCCAATGGGAAATATCTGGATGACATTGTTTATATTTACATTTGTTCAGTTTTCTATTTCTGAATTTCTGCTTTTAAAATTTAAAGATTATACTTGCTAAGGCATTTCTCTCTCTCTCTTCTCTCTCTCTCTCTCTCTCTCTCTCTCTCTCTCTCTCTTTTTTTTTTTTTTTTTTTTTTTTTTTTTTTTTTTTTTTTTTTTTTCGTTTTTTCTTTTTTTGCGGTACTGGGGGTTGAACCCAGGGCCTTGTGCTTGCATGGTCTGCAAGTGCTGTACCACTGAGCTGTACCCTCAGCCCGTTTTTTTACTTTTTGAGACAGGGTCTCGCTAAGTTACGCAGACTGCCTCTGGTCTCGAACTTGCAATCCTCCTGCCTCCACCTCCCCAGCCGCTGGAATTATAGGCATGAGCCACCACGCCCAGCTTATCTCATTATTTCAGTAAACACTGACTGAGCATCTGCTACATGTCAGAATGGTAACACATGCCATTAAGTGTAACTTAGCCCTAAGTCTTCTTCTGTGTATGTATGTATGTGTGTGTAGGAAAAGAGAATAACAGAGAATAATTAAAATTTGGTTATCAGTGCTGGTTAAAATAAGTCCCAAATAGAAAACTTAATTCTGAGTAAATTTTCAAAAGTATCAGAAGTAAACTTATTTATTACAAAACAGTTCCTAAAAACATGTTTTTTTAAGTAGCTAAAATATAGTTTCAAAAAATTTTTTTCTCAACAGGTGGGAAGGAGAAAACAAAAACAAATGTAGAAGACTTACAAATTAAAAAGGTAAAGAAGAAAAAGAAAAAGAAACACAAAGAGAATGAAAAACGGAAGCGTCCGAAAATGTATAGCAAATCCATTCAGACCATCTGTTCAGGATTGCTATCTGATGCTGAAGATCAAGAAACTAAAGGCATCCTAAATAATAATGTAAAGGATTACATTGGAAAAAGTTTGAATACCAAGAATTATGATTCTAAAATCCCAGAGAACAGTGAGTTTCCATTTGTCTCATTAAAGGAACCACGAGTTCAGAATAACCTGAAAAGATTGGACACTTTGGAGTTCAGGCAGCTCATTCATATTGAGCACCAGCCTAATGGAGGTGCATCAGTTATCCATGCCTACAGTAATGAACTCTCCCACTTGTCTCCTATGGAGATGGAGAAGTTTGCAGAAGAGTTTGTGGGTTTAGTGTTCAGTGAAAATGAAAATTCTGCAGCTTTCTATGTAATGGGTATTGTTCACGGGGCAGCTACTTATTTACCTGACTTTTTAGACTACTTTTCATTTAATTTTCCCAATTCACCAGTGAAAATGGAGATATTGGGAAAGAAAGATATAGAGACAACAACTATGTCCAATTTTCATGCTCAGGTAAGAAGTTTTTAGTTTTTTTTTTTTTTTAAGTAGCTTTTAATTGTATGTTTTAGACAGGTTTGGGTTCTTTGTTCCTCATTTTGCTGTAGGTTTGAAATAAAAAAGGTAAGAAAATACAATGAAACTTTTTGGGAGTATTAAGAGTACTTTCTTGATGTGAACATCTGAATTTAAGTTTCAGTTTCTGCTTGCTTGTTTTTTTTTTCTTATGGATAGATAATTAATGAAATAATAACATACCATTGTCCTTTTTTGTTCGAGGATTTATCTTGGACCTAATGAAATGAATTTAAGCATGTATTTCTCAGTCCTTAATAGAGATTTTATTTTTAATCCTGAAAATCACCTAAAATTGTCTTATTTATAATGCCTTACAATGCTTAGCACTGGATCCACTGCACAGTACATGTTAAATAAATGTTAGTTATTAAATGTATTGTAGTATAAAGGAACCACCACTTACTCTGTAATTATGTAAGAACATTAGTCAGTGCATATATTGACCTAATTTTCATTTCTTACCCTTTTCTGCAGTGTAGAACATACATTCTAGAAAACAGAGGCAAAATTGAGTTCATTGTTTTTTGAAAGTGAATATGGGCTCATTTAAGAAGCCAGTGCCTATGTTACTGAAACCAAGCATTATTGTTAGGTGCCATCAAGTCAAGTTCTGCTCATATGATCCTCATGCGGTTTTCAATGGCTGATTGCTTCAGGAGTGGATTGCCATATACTTGCATGAATGATAGAATAGGGGGTGCTTAAGCTACAATAAAGGGTGCTTATAGTTTTTGGCTTTCTACTGTTGTTGTTAGATGCTGTAAAGTCAGATTTGACTCATAGCAACCCTAAGTACAGCAGAATGAAACACTACCCAACACTGTGCCATGCACATGATCTTTTTATGTTTTAGCACATTGTTACAGCCACTATTTCTTCTCATTTTGAGTTGTATCACAACAGCAAAAGAAGGTCCTAAGGACTTTACTCCATTCCTGTCATTAAGGTTGACTCTACTTTGAGGAGGCAGTTCTTCCCCAGTTGTTTCTTGAATGCCTTCCAACCTAGGGGGCTCATGTTCTGGCACTATATTTGACACTCCTGCTCTGTTTTCAGTGGCTAATTATTTTGGGAGTGAGTTGCCAGGTTTTTCTCCCTAGTCTTAGTCTGGAAGCTCAATTGAAACCTGTCCACCATGAGTGGCCCTGCTGGTGTCTGAAGTACCAGTAGCATAATTTTTCAGCATCACAGCAACACACAAGCCCCCACAGCATGATAAGCTGACAGATGGGTGGGGGTTTGGCCTTCTAGAACAATAATAATTGATAACATTCTAGTTTAAAAGGAGGAAAAAGGTAAGGAAAGTCTCAGGATCTAATGACCATTTATCCCAACCTTTTTCTCTGTTTACACATAAGGTAACAGACATAGAGAGAAGAGTAACTTATTATTTTAAGGTTGTCAGCAATACCAGGAGCAGAACAAAATCTCCTTAATCCTTATCCAGAGTTCTTTTTCTTATTCTGAGTATATTCCTTTTGTTGATTGATATTCAAGACATAGTCTCCACCTTAAATGATAGTTTGGATGTTCAGCATGTCAATACATACCAAACCACACTCTCAACATGCTTAGTGTGTATTCTGTAGTATACTGTAGCCTGGAGAAAATATGGCAGTATGAGGGAATTATTCCTTAATGTAACATGTTTGGGAATTGGAATTTAAATATTTTTTAGAGTGGAAAGGGAGCTGTAGATTATCTGTTACTAGGCAAGTTTCATAAAATTCCAGAATAGTTAGGTAACTTGTCTGAGATTACACCTTAGTATAGTGGCAGAACCAGGACTGGCATCTAGTGATAGTGTCTACCATTTATTGAGCACTACTTGTTCCGAAGACCGTTCTAAGCATTTTACGTGTAATAACTCATTTAATTTTCATGACAGTATAACAACAAAGAAACAAATAACAAACAACAAAGGAATGATCCAGCACTGAGGGACTTTGAACAAGTTCGTTCTTCAAAGTGAGAGAAGAAACAGAGAAGTGAAAGAAGAAACAACTTGCTCAAACTCCCTCTGTGCTAGATTATCCATTTGTTTGTCATTTATTGTGTGCAAGCTAAATGCCACATTCTTCCCCCGCCCCAGTAATTTTATTAGTAATTTTTTATTGTACAATTTAATGGGTTTCATTATGACATTTCCATACATACACAGTGTTGTATATTTGTCATGTTTAAATGTCGTGTTTTATGCTAGGCCTCTTGGCTCTGTCCCACTTGTTTCCCTCATATCACAAACTTTCTTGTTTTCACACTATACAAGTTTATTTCAGTAATATTTTAAATGTGATGATCACTTACATTGATGCATTACATTGCATGCTTTTCAAATAACTTTTTAAATGAACTTAGGAATTATTGTATGTTAAGTGATAAGAATTTTCATTGTAAATGTGTAATGATGTACCACATGAAAACTATGCTTTTGTTGTTAAATAAAATGAGATGCTGAACTTGTTAATGATGCCAGTGTATACCTAGGTTGTAGATACCAGTGTCTTGACTAGCCATCCACCCTGGTTGCCATCAGTCTTTTCAGGTTTTGTGGGCAATTTATATATATTACACATAACATATATATGTTTTTTGTGCATGCGCGTGTGCGTGTATGTGTGTGAGAGACACAGAGGAAACTCTGGGCGTATACATCTTTATTGGCATCTGTGGCTCTGGCCCCATATCTGTGTGGTCTGCTACCCTGATCACCCAAACATGTCAGGAGCTGCTGTTTTCTACTTTAGCTGTAGAATTAAAAACAGGAAACTGCATATTCCTTTATTAAAAACATGCAAACTTCATATTCCTTTATTACAAAATCCTCTTACTCCTATGTATGGTGTGGAAAAGAATATGTAATGAACTACTCTGACCTGTTCATCTATTTTTTACACAATGAACTCTTTTAAAAATTTGAAAACTGGAGCAATTTTCTTTTAAACTCCTTCCCCTGATTCCATACTCTAAATCTTATTTTTATTTTTATTCTAATTCTGAATTGTTTCTCAAGTAACTTAAAGTGTTAACTGATGAATAAAGACCTACTTTAATAAGGACTTATTACATCTGATCTTGTTGTGTTAGACCTGCTCTTGTATAAAACTAAGGGGAAAAAACCCACTGATTTCGTGCTGGACTCATTCACCCTTAGGCCAATAAAATATTTTGATGTGTCATATATGAAACATTGCTTGCTTTTGTACAAAATTTTCATTTTGACCAATTGTACTTGCATATCCTTCTCAAATACTTAAGGAACCAATCTATACAAAAATTAACATGGAAGACACCATATGCTGTAACTAAGAAAGGGCCTTTTCTCTTCTATTATTGTGTTATTGTGTTGATTTAAAAATGAATAGTAATTCTTTTTTTGAATGTTGGATTCCAAATTTAGTGCTCTTAATTATTTTTTTTTATCTCGCTTTATTAGTAAATGATGATGGGGTACAGAGTAATACAGAATTGGCTTTTTCCATTATGCATCCTTCACATCACTTTTGGTAATAGTTTCAGCAACCCACAAGGTTTATGGAGCCTTGTGACTAATATGTGGTAAAACTCAAATGCATATTTGGGTTATATTCCCCTATATTTTCAGTGTACTCCTGAAGTAGCGCTGTTTACATTGAGATCTCTCCCCTTCATCCCTCCACATTGACCCTTCTCCCCATCCCACCTGTCCACAATCTTCGCTTCCCTCTGCTAGTTCCCTCCCTCCTCCCTTCTCCTCTTTATATTGTCCCTTCTATGCTGAGTTTAATTGTGCATTTTGTATATATCAATTTATGTACAGGATTTTTTCTTTTAAGTATGATTCAGCTCCCTCATGAGTGAGAGCATAAGGTATTTCATCTTTTTCAGATTGTGTTCATTCGCTTAAGATGATCTTGAATAACAATTCTTATTTTGGTTGAAATTTTATGAATATATTTTAGATTTTTGTTTTTTCCTTCAGTAGTGAGGGTTGAAGCCAGGGCTTCCTGCCTCCATGCTTTGCAAGAGTGCTATACCACTGTGCTGCACCCCCAGCCCACTCTTTTACTTTTTGAGACAGGGTTTTGCTAAATTATGCAAACTGCCTCTGGTCTCGAATTTGCGATCCTCCTGCCTCTCCCTCTGGAGTCGCTGGGATTACAGGCATAGGCCTCTGCGCCTGGCTATTTTAGATAAAGTATTAAGTATCATCACCTGTTACAATTTGATTTGAAAGTAAATGCTGTATGTGATGAGGAAATGGCTCCCCCTTGTGGCACACTCCTTTATGTGAAATGTTAAGATCACTTCAGTAAGAACTTGATGAGCAAGCCTTATTTTAAAAAATAGTAATAAAAATAGTCTCCTAACCTAAAAAAGAAAAAAAGAAAAAAAAAACACCCAGGAACAACCTTTCCCCCCTCATTTGTTAGGCCGGCTTCTGTGTTTTTCTCTCTAATAACTTCCATTTTCCTATTTATTTCATATTGTTACTGATAAAAGGTAAAAACACATTTTCTGTATTTATTATGGATCCCTATTGTATTGAGGAATTTCTAATATTTTAAGATGTTGATAGGTACACTAAGGACTGCAACATAAGCAGGTTTTGAAGTCAAAAGAATTTGGCTAATACGGTTGTTGTTGTTGTTAGGTGCCGTCGAGTCGAGTCCAACTCATAGTGACCCTATGTACAGCAGATCGAAACACTTGCCGATTCTGTGCCAGGCAAATGATCTTATTTATGTTTAAGCCCATTGTTGCAGACACCATGTCAATCCATCTGGTGGAGGGTTTTCCTCTTTTGCGTTGACCTGCCACTCTTCCAAACATGATGTCCTTCTCCAGGGATTGATCTCTCCTGACTACATGTCCAAAATATGTAAGACGCAGTTTGGCCATTCTTGCTTCCAAGGAGCACTCTGGTTGTACTTCTTCTAGGACAGATTTGTTGGTTCTTTTGGCAGTCCATGGTATATTCAATAGGCGTCTCCAGCACCACAATTCAAAAGCATCAATTCTTTTTCTGTCTCTCTTGTTCAATGTCCAGCTTTCACAACCATATGATGCAACTGAAAATACCATGGCATGAGTCAGACGCACCTTCGTCTTCAATGTGACATCTTTGCTTTTCAATACTCTAAAGAGATCTTTTGCCACAGCTTTTCCTAGAGCAATGCGTCTTT